>CM060348.1:24001748-24003286 GCA_030674155.1 Stramonita haemastoma
TTATTATTGGGGAGAAGAAAAAAAATCTCTCAGAAACTGACCTCAGTTCGATGTTTTGTCTCTCCTTCGGCGTCATCTTGGTCTTTCTCAGTGCCCATCTGTTTGGAATGATCATTAGATTAGATCTGAGACACTTTCAAACCAACTGGAGATTATTTCACCAGAGTAGACGTGCTCAAACCTGGGATGATGACCGGCACCTAGTACAACAAAGTAGTTCAAAGTAGCAGGCACAAAGCACGCAATCAGGTGGAGTGTGACGTCAAATAGAATTGCGTCACAGAGGTCTTCTTAGATGGTGACGTAAAAAATAATCATAGCGTCACAAGAAGACTGACGCGTTCGACCTGTTCCAAGACAAGAGTTCTGCGCCACTCACTCTCACTCACTCAGTCCCATGTCCCAAAGGACGTAGGGGGGACATGAGAGAAGACGCAACGGAGATCTTTTTCCATGCTTCACGATCCTGTGTGGCTAGTAGGAGGCGTTGCAGGGGTTGGGCAGTCCAGTCTTTGATGTCAATCCATGATTTCTTTTGGCGGCCTCTTCTTCTCTTGCCCTCGACTGTTCCTTGCAAGATGGTTTTTGCTAGGGTGTTGTGTCTTGTGGTGTGACCAAACCACATCAGCTTTCTCCTCTTTATGGTGGAGAGCAAAGGTTTGGGGGCCCACACGCTTTTTGATTTCTTCTTTTCCTAGTTTTTTGGTTTGGTTCTTTGTAATATTTTGAGGATCTTTTGTGGCACTTTTTTCTCGAAATGCTTGGATTTTCTCTCTAACTCTGCTGTAGAGTCCATGTTCACAGCCCTATGGAGGGTGTACCGGGGATTTTTAGGTGGTTTGGGGCAAAAGCTGTGTTGGCTTTGATGCCCCCTGGGGTCTGACCCAGAGCAAGTTTGCTGTTGCAATCAGCTTTCACCTCATTGTTTTATGGCCATCTTTTGTTGGATGGAGCCAAGTATTTGAATTGGCTACCTCTTCCAAATTTCTCCATTCATCTTTATTTCGCGCCAAACTTTTTTAAAATATAAATTTAAAAAAGGGGAAAGGTGTCCCCTAAATTTGGGGGTCCTAAGGGGGCGGGGCCAAGGGCCCCGCTTTCCCACTGGGGTGCCAGCTTGGGGGGGCCCATCCCCCCCGCGCTTTTTTTTGACCTAAAACAATTTATTTACACGGGGGTTGGGGAATTTCGAAAGCCTTTAAAAAAAAAAAAAAAGTTCTTAAAAACAGTTTTGATTAATTTTCTTTTTTGGTTTTTTCGGGAAAAAATTTTTTTTTTTTAAATTTTTTTTCGGGTTGGGGTAGCCTCATGTGCTTTTTTTATCCCTCCCCGTGGTGCAGTTTTGAAAATTTTCACGTTTACGGGGCCCAATGGTTTTTAAAAAAGGGAAAGGGATTTAAAGGGGCAAAAAATTTTGGGGGTGCTTTCGAACGGGGGCCTGGTTCGTTCCCCCCGGCTTTTTTGGGGAAGGGGGGTCGTAGGGTTAACCCCCGGGGTTTAAAATAAAAAGGGGGAACAAAGGGGGAAAGGATTGGATC
>CM060348.1:24003386-24005886 GCA_030674155.1 Stramonita haemastoma
TAAGGATTGGAACTCTGCTCTTGGCTGCTGTGGTTGCGTGTGTGTGTGTGTGTGTGTGTGTGTGTGTGTGTGTTTATGTGTGCATGCGTGCGTGCCTGCGTGATATGTCTATTTATATAATTTCAGTCATATGCTAATACTCCCATGCATATGAATTTATGACTTGACTTTTTTCTTTTTTCTTTTTTTTTCAGTCCAGGGATCAGTTTGTGTCTCGTTTGATGAAGAAGCTGAAACTTGAGGAAGGGAAGACAATGCAGAAGTCATCGCCAGCAGGGGAGAGCAGCAAGACGAGTTTAGACGGCAGTGGTGGGGATGGTGATGATGATGGTGATGACGATGACGTGCAAGAGAACTGGGAAAGTTTGGCGGATGAGGGGGTAGGTGTTGTAGAGAGTGTGTATGTATATATATATATAGTGTGTGTGTGTATAGTGTGTATGTGTGCAAGTGCATGCGTACATGGGTAAAAAATAATTTGTGTCTTTTCGAGTCAATGGCCTTAATAACATTGTATTCCTACATTTGCGTGCGTGCGTGCGTGCGTGCGTGCGTGCGTGCGTGCGTGGTGTGTGTGTGTGTGTGTGTGTGGTTATGTGTACATGTTGTGCATGCATGCATGTGTGAGTGTTTGTAATATTTTTATTTGAAGTTATAATGTTTGAACAAATATGAAATGTAGCTATCTTGTGTCTTTTGAGATTGTGATTTGAATCAATGTGCCTGTCAATATTGTAATTGCCCTTCACGGGATGATTAACTCACTTGGGACGGCCAGTTCTCTCCCTTGCTTTTCCCCCACGGACGACCCATTTGTAATGGTTAGTAAAAAAAAAATTCATAACAAATGCAAAACACATAGTAAGAAATTGAAATGTTCAGAACTTACGAATAACATGCTGGGCTATTACATATCAAAAGATTGAAGCTCTCACTTTAATATTTGAGCTTTGACAAGCTTGAAGAAAATACTCTGAATTATGTACTCCGTGTTGCTACTCCGTGTCAACTAGTCTCTGCAACCGCAAACAATGAGTTCGAACACACAGAATCACTCGACAGTGCTCTGCATTTGACCTTGGACAGGCTCACAAAGCTATGTTAAGCTGCACTAGTCATAGTATCAATGCGACCGCCACGTGAAAAATCTGCAAACAGCAAATCCGCTATAGCGGACGGCCGTCCAAAACCGTTGCTTTACACTGATCCGCTATAGCAAATAACCGTCCTCTGAGAGTTAAAATGTTTTCGACTTGACTTGACCGGACCTGACCTGACCTGACCTGACTTAAATTCTCCCTCCCTCACACCAAAAAACATTAAAAAAACTTCAACTTTGTACAACAGAGCTCCCCACCATCATCATCCGAACAACCACCACCCTCCAAACCCTCCCCCTCTCCACCCAAACCCTCCCCAGCGACGAAGAAACCCCATCCCGTCCAACCTGCAGCAGTTACTGCAGCGACTGCAGTCGGGCAAACGGTACAAAGACTTGCTGCATCAGCGACAGCAACTGCCGGCTTTCGCCTTTTGCCAGAGCGTGCTGGAGGCCATGACATCGGCGTCTGTGGTGGTGGTGGCTGGGGAGACGGGCAGCGGGAAAAGCACGCAGGTGCCGCAGTTTATTTTGCAGGTGAGTTTTTGTGTGTTTGTTGATGTGTGGGTTGGGGTGGGGTGGGGGTGGGGGGTTGGGGTGGGTGAATGGGGTGGGGGTGGGGGTTAGTTGTGGTGGGGTTTTGTTGAATGGTGGTGTTGTTTGTGGTGGTTGTTGTGGTAAGGATTTTAATCATGATTTATTTTATTTATCTAAAATAGTATTGGTAGTGATACGATGATGATGACAATGATGCAATGACGATGATGATAACGATGATGATGACAATGACGATGATGACAAGGTGCTGCTCTAGTGCTAACTGACGATATTTCTCTCGATGCAGATTCAAGGCCAACACACATTATTATCATAACTATTGTTATTATCATTAGCAGCAGCAGCAGCAGCACTAATTATCATCTCCACCACTTCCACCACACTACTAACATCATCATTATCATATTTTTCCAAGTGACCACACATATTTCCCTACCAAATGTGACTTTTGTTTTAGAACAGAAAAATATTTTTTGGGTTGCATTTTCAGGATTGCATCCAGAAAGGTGAAGGGTCAAAGTGCAACATCATGGTCACGCAACCCGACGAATCTCAGCCATCAGTTTGGCCAATCGGGTGTCGGAGGAGATCGGGGAATCTTCCAAAGAGTGCCGCAGTAACCTGTGTGGCTACCAAGTGCGTTTCGAGTCGCGGAAAAGCTCGTCCACACGTCTGGTGTACTGTACCACAGGGGTGGTGCTTCGCCAGTTACAGATGGATAAGGATCTGTCACATATATCCCACCTGGTCATCGATGAGGTGTGTGTGTGTGGTGTTGGTTGATGTGGTTGGTGGTGTGTTTGTTGATGTGTTTGTTGTTGTGTTTGTTGATGTGTGTGTCCA
>CM060348.1:24010886-24024649 GCA_030674155.1 Stramonita haemastoma
GTTAAAAAAAAAAAAGGTAAAGATGTCCCATAACCTATGTGGTCGTAGGAGAGCAAGGCATCAGAGACCTCAGCTTCTCTAGGGGCCAGCGTATTGAGGGTGACGCGCATCTCCTCTCCCTCGCTGCTTTACCTTCCCTGACCCTAGAGAGGGCAGGTACCCATTGACAGCTGGGTGAACTGGGGGGACTGCACTGATGCCAAGGCGCGCAAACGGTCACCCATCCACTTGTCTACCACATGTGATGCTATTTGACCTTAGCTTGGGGAAAGTGATTGCTCTGACCAATAATGATGTATAGAATTTAAATAGTGCTGAATCTTGTAAAGCAAACAAATCAAAGTGCTTTATGGATAAGGAGACAAAGCAGTTCTGTAGGGCAGTTGGAAGGGAGGCAGATGGTAGATGAACACAGTCAAGGGCCTGACTTTACAGAGGGCACTGGAAAGCCTTTGGCAGAGACCAGGCTTGGTATGTATACATACATACATACATACATACATACATACATACATACATACATACATACATACATACATACATACATACATACATACATACATACATACATACATACATACATACATGGAAGAATCTTGTAAACAGCTTTTCAGGGGAATTTATGATGAAAAAAAGGGGAGACAGAAAGTTGCTGTGTCCTAAAACCCACAAGATCCTGGTATACTGAACATGGCTGCTGATCATGGAGATGTGTCCATGGTAGGCCTGTAGAACGCTTGTCAGCCACCACAGCTGTCAGTTTCCCCCACTTTCAGCTCCTCTCAGCTGCTAATTCATCCATCCCATCCCAGTCAACATGGGACCAGCTGGTGCTATTTATAGCAGGAACAGACCACACTTGGACTACTAGGTAAAAGGAAAGGGTGCGCTAAATATAGCACTCTTGACTGAGTGATGTTGGATTTGTGCGCTGTGCCAGAGACTGGTCCAGAGGTATGTTGGTGGTGGTGTTGGGCGTTCCCCAGCTTAACACCCTGGGGGTCACCCAGAATATGCAGTCTGCCTCCCTCATCCCACCTGGTAATCACTGTGAGGCTGTCAGTACACCCTCACTGGATGAGTCGTTTAGCTGGGCTGGAACAGGATGAAATGGGTAACAGCTAAGACTAGCTGAAAGTGGGAGGGAAAATGACAGCTGTGATGAATTCATTCCGTTCTCTTTTTTATTTTTTTCCTTAATCAGGACTTGTTAAAGCACCTGGACAGTGCTCCCCTTACAGAGACATAGATGGCGCTGTGCTGATCTTTCTTCCTGGGCTGGCCGACATTCAGGAGCTGTACGAGATGCTAACAACAGAGCGCTACTTCAGCAACCCCAAGAGGTAGCTTTGTATTTCATGGGGATTGATGGTAGCTTTGTGTTTCATGGGGATTGATGGTCTGTCGTGTTGGTTTTTGTTTGTTTGTGTGTGTTTTTTACCCCCTTTTTTATTTTTTTATTTTGTTTATTTTATTGTATTTTATACCACTTTTTGTCACTGCAGATTTCTCTGCATGAAATTCGGGGCTGCTCTCCCTGGGTAGAGTTCGTCGCCACAAGTGCAGTGCTATTCATTAATGGGTGGGGTTTTTTTTAGCAGCGCCACCCATTATTTTTTTTTCTTTTTCCTGTTTGCAGCTGTATTTGTTTTCCTTATCAGAGTGGCTTTTTTCTACAGAATTTTGCAAGGGACAACCCTCTTGTTGCCGTGGGTTCTTTCACATGCACTAAATAATGATGTATAACAGACAGGACCTCGGTTTTTCATCTCATCCAAAAGACCACCACTCGTGGTTTAATGGATGGGGGAAAACTATTAAAATAATGAATCAGTTTATGATTGATTAATTGATTGATTAAGAATCTTGGGTTACTAAATGAAAGATTCATTGATCGATTATTTGGTTAGTTAGCTAGCAAGGTTGTTGAATAATTTATTGATTAATTATTCAACTCATACTCACTCCAATTCATCATTCCAGTGGCATAGAGAGGGGGGGGATCTGCTGCATGGGTAAACAGCTTGCCCTCCATACTAACTTACCCAGGCTTTGCGCTCTAAAGACTGGATCGCAACTCCATAATCTTCCGAGACTGATGGGTGCCTACTACTCATACTCACTCCAGCAATTTTTGTGATCTATCAATTAATCAATCAATCAATCAAATTTTTATTTCCAGATGGTACATTGAATAAGAGCCGCCGCTGTAGTCTAGTGGTTAGGGCGTTGGACTCGTAATCTAAAGGTTGTGGGTTCGATCCCAGTTTTCGGCTATGGCGTTGTGCCCTTGGAAAAGGCACTTTACGGCTATTTTCTCACCCCACCCAGGTGTAAAAGGGGTACCAACCTTGTGTTGGGGGTTAACCCTGCGATAGACTGGCGTCCTATCCAGGGGGGAGTCTATGACTCTCAGTCGCTTAACGCCACAGAAACCGGGATAAGCACCGGCCTGATGAGCCTCTATAGGCTCGGGACAGACTTTAACTTAACTAACATTGAATAAGCGTCAATTTGCTTTTTTCCATCAAGCCACCTACAACCAACAACCACCACCACAACAACCGTCTTTTTTTAAATATTTATTAAAAAAAAAATTTTTTGTTTTGTTTGCCACAACAACCGTTTTGTTGTCTCAGGTTCCAGATCTTTGCGCTGCACTCTGTGCTGTCGTCGGAGGATCAGAGCCGCGTGTTCATCGTGCCCCCTCAGGGCGTGAGGAAGATTGTGCTGGCCACCAACATCGCTGAAACGGGAATCACCATCCCTGACGCCGTCTTCGTCATCGACTCGGGGAAAGCCAAAGAAAACAGGTAGTCAAGGACTGCAGAGTGGTGGTATTCCAGGGGTTTTATGTTGTTGTTTCGGTTTATTGGTCAGGTTAGGGGTTTGGGGGGGAGGGGAGGGATGGGGGGGTGGTTGGGAGGGGAAGGAGGTGGAAGAGTGGGGACACTGTACTGAATTTTGCAGGCAAGTGTGTCTGGGGCAGAATGAATTTGGCAGAGCTTGTGGTTGTAGACTGCATGCTAGGTAGGTTGGTGTCATCCATACCAGCAGCCATAGCTAGTGTTGTCTTGTGCAACTGATAAGTGGTTTTTAGCCAACAGGCGGCATGTTTTAAGTCATGTGGGGGTTTTTCGGTTTTGTATTTTTTCCTTGGCTTGAGCTCTGAGGTTTACTAATAGTGAGATTTTGTGTATGTATGTGACTTCTGCCCATCATTTAAGGCAGCTGTATTCCAACTTCAGGGGTGATGACTTAAACATGACACCAATGTGCATGCTTTTTTTTTGTCCTCTGTTTTCCCAACCGGCATGCAGTGACCTACTCTTCCGACAGGCAAAACAGAGTTTAATGGGTGCACAAAATGTTCTGGGTACATCCATACACAGGACCTCAGTCTATAATCTCATTGAAGGATTTATGGGGGAATGGAGTTGATACGGAAGTTAACACTAAGGGAAAATCCCCTTGAAAGGGCGCCTCTGTAGTGGCTTAAACCTGTGTCATGAGGTCATAAGCTTAACACTCTAACTACTAGGCCATCTAGCTCCTAATAGGTAAAGGTGTCCTTTAACCTCTGTGGTTATTGTGGAGTGAGATGTCAGAGACTTCAGGTTGTTGGAGCAACATTGTAGAGGTTGCCACCTTGGTGGGTGATTCACTCAGTCTGGCTCTGCAACTGAGCCAATACTGTCGTTAGAAGAGGGATTAGTAGGTGGTGTCCTGCGTTTGTTAACTCAGAACAGGCACCACTGAACATCACCAAAGTGACCCAGCAGCAGTGCAGGGCCCCCCCTGGCTGGTGGCACCACGTCAGCCTGACATTGATAGGCTCCTTATGGACTTCCGACCTGAGGATGTGACATAAGAAATCTGGGTATGGCTGTGGCAAGGAGACTAAGATGAGCAGTATGGGAACTGCAAGACAGGAACATCACAGAAGCTCAAAGATGAGGCAGAAAGAAAGCCCCCCCCCAAAAAAAAAAAAAGCAGATTGAAGGAGAAAGGTAACCAATCACAGAGGGTATTAAACAGACATAACAACAAAAATATGCAAATTGAAAAAAAAAAAAAAAAATCTCGACCAATCACGGGGCTTGTTACAGGTACAACGAGACCAGTCAGATGAGCTCTCTGAAAGAGGTGTTCATCAGCAAAGCCAACGCCAAGCAGCGTCAGGGGCGGGCAGGGAGGGTGAGGGAGGGGTTCTGCTTCCGTATCTTCACCGCGGACAAGTACCGCAAGATGGCCGACTACACCGTCCCTGAGCTGCTGCGCGTGCCTCTGGAAGAATTGTGCTTGACCATTATGGTGAGAGAGCGTTGGGGAAGGTTGGAAGTTTTCTTGAGGTTGTTTTTTTGTTTTGTTTTGGGGGTTTTATTGGGGGGGGGGTTGTTTTTTGGTTAGAGGTCTGAGGTTTTTATTTGTTTATTTAATTTTAGTTATTTATTTTGTATTTTCTACTTATTCATCAGTGGGGTGATTTGGTTTTTGTTTGTTTGTTCCTCTGCTAGAGCTCTGAGGTTTTTATTTATTTATTCATTTTATTTATTTATTTTATTTATTATATTTATTTATTTATTTATTGTTTTATACCAAGAATAATGGAATAAGTACTCACATGCTTTTTTACATCCAGTCCCTGTGTGTGTATTCAGTTTTGTAAATTTGGTCATCTGTTCCCACCATCAACTAATAACCTACTCTTCCGAAAAGCGGAACAGGATTTAACATGTCTGCAAGAGGTTCTGTGTGCGTTTGCACACAGGACCTCGGTTTATAGCCTCATCCAGAGGACCTGAGAAAATTGGAATCAACACTGATGTTAACTCTGGAGGAAAATGATGTAATGATGAAAATAATGATAAAAAAAAAAAAAAAAATAAAAGGAAGAAAGAAAATCGTCCAAAAAAAAACTTGAACTGTCGCTCGAATCAAGAAAACGGGCTTGACACACACACTACTTTGGCTTTCAAATCCCCAAACCAGAAATGCGAGATGGGCAAAACAGAGGAAAATCATCCCCCAAAAAACTTAAATTATCGCTCAGAAACAAGAAAACGGGCTTGACACACACACTACTTGGGTTTCAAATCCCCAAACAGAAATGCGAGATGGGCAAAACAGAGGAACACTGACCAAATAAAATTGATTTGTCACTTGAAACAAGAAAACAGGCTTGACGCACACACTACTTGGCTTTCAAATCCTATTTGGCTTTCAATCCGAACCAGAAATGCGAGATGGGCAAACCAGAGGACTTTCTGGCCCGCTGCCTGGACCCCCCTTCCCAGGCCACCGTCCAGCGGGCCATGACCTTGCTGCGAGAGGTCGGCGCCTGCTTCGCCGACACCGGCGCCCTCACGCCCCTGGGTCACCACTTGGCGGCGCTGCCCGTCAACGTTCGCGTCGGGAAGATGCTGGTGTATGCTGCCATCCTGGGCTGTTTGGAGCCTGTGGTGAGTTTGTGTGTGGTGGTTGGAGTGTTGGGTTGGGTGGGTGGGGGTGGGGTTGTGTGGGGGTGGTTGGGGGGGGGGGGGGTGTTGGGGGGGGTGGGGGGGGTTGGGGGGGGGGGGGGGGGGTGGGTGTTGTGGGGGGGAGGGGGGTTGTGGGGGGGGAGGGGAGGTGGGGTTGTGGGGGGGGGGGTTGGGGGGTGGAGGGGGTTGTGGGGGGGGGGGGTTGGGGGGGGGGGGAAGGGGAGGGTTGTGGGGGTTGTGTTTGGGGAGTAGTGGTGGGGGTTGTGTGTGTGTGTGTGTGTGGGGGGGGGGGGGGGGTTGTGTGTGGGGGGGGTGTTGGGGGGGGGGGAGGTGTGTGTGGGTGGGTGGGGGTTGTGTGGGTGTGGGTGTGGGGGGGTGTTATTTTATGCATGTGTGTGTATGTTGTATGTGTTTGTGTGTGTGTGTGTGTGTGTGTGTGTTGTGGTTGTGTGTGTGTGTGTGTGTGTTGTGTGTGTGTGTGTGTGTGTGTGTGTGTGTGTGTGTGTGAGTGAGTGAGTGAGTGAGGGAGCGAGGGAGCGAGCGAGCGAGCGAGCGAGCGAGGAGTGGTTATTGTATCATATACCACTTTAAGTCATAGCAGATTTCTCTGCATGAAATTTAGGCTGCTGTCCCAGGGGTGAACGTATCACCACAAGAGTGAGTATGTAATGCTTGCCCCTTAGCCTAGATGAGTTTTTCTGTTTGAGAAAATAAAGTATTTGTATTGTATTGCATTTTGTTTTATTGTATTGTATTATATTGTGTTGTATTTTATTGTTTTGTGTCATATTTTGTTTTATTGTATTGTATTTTGTTTTATTGTATTTTATCATATGTTTTGCATCATATTGTATTGTATCATATTGTATCATATTTTGTTTTATTGTGTTGTATCATATTGTATTGTATCGATTTGTATTGTATTGTATCATATCATCATATTGTATCATATTATATTGTATCATATCATATCATATCATATATATTACATTGTATCACATTCACATGTATGCACACAGGCGGTGATAGCGGCAGCCATGACAGACAAGTCTCCCTTTGTGGTGCCCCTCAGTCGCCGTGAAGAAGCCAACGCTGCCAAACTGATGCTGTCCACAGCTGCCTCCGATCACCTCACTGTCTACAGGGCCTTCCTGGGGTAGGTAAAAACATGTTGGTCCTCATTTCCCCCCTCATACCTTCATTTTCCCCTTATACTATAACTAGCTCTAACTTCTTGATCTTTTCGTTCCCCCCTTATACTACAACTAACTTCTAGATCATCTCTTTTTCCCCCTTATACTATTACTAACTCTAACTTCTAGATCATCTCATTTTCCCCTTCATACCCTAACTATACTATTACTAACTCTAACTTCTAGATCATCTCTTTTTCCCCCTTATACTATTACTAACTCTAACTTCTAGATCATCTCTTTTTCCCCCTTATACTATTACTAACTCTAACTTCTAGATCATCTCATTTTCCCCTTCATACCCTAACTATACTATTACTAACTCTAACTTCTAGATCATCTTATTTTCCCCTTCATACCCTAACTATACTATTACTAACTCTAACTCCTAGATCATCTCATTTTCCCCTTCATACCCTAACTATACTATTACTAACTCTAACTTCTAGATCATCTTATTTTCCCCTTCATAACCTAACTATACTATTACTCGCTCTAACTTCTAGATCATCTCGTTTTCCCCTTCATACCCTAACTATACTATTACTAACTCTAACTTCTAGATCATCTCATTTTCCCCTTATACTATAACTAACTCTAACTTCTAGATCATCTCATTTTCCCCTTCATACCCTAACTATACTATTACTAACTCTAACTTCTAGATCATCTCATTTTCCCCTTCATACCCTAACTATACTATTACTAACTCTAACTTCTAGATCATCTCATTTTCCCCCTTATACTATAACTAACTCTAACTTCTAGATCATCTCATTTTCCCCTTCATACCCTAACTATACTATTACTAACTCTAACTTCTAGATCATCTCATTTTCCCCTTCATACCCTAACTATACTATTACTAACTCTTACTATTACTAACTCTAACTTCTAGATCATCTCATTTTCCCCTTCATACCCTAACTATACTATTACTAACTCTAACTTCTAGATCATCTCATTTTCCCCTTCATACCCTAACTATACTATTACTAACTCTAACTTCTAGATCATCTCATTTTCCCCTTCATACCCTAACTATACTATTACTAACTCTTACTATTACTAACTCTAACTTCTAGATCATCTCATTTTCCCCTTCATACCCTAACTATACTATTACTAACTCTAACTTCTAGATCATCTCATTTTCCCCTTCATACCCTAACTATACTATTACTAACTCTAACTTCTAGATCATCTCATTTTCCCCTTCATACCCTAACTATACTATTACTAGCTCTAACTTCTAGATCATCTCATTTTCCCCTTCATACCCTAACTATACTATTACTAACTCTAACTTCTAGATCATCTCATTTTCCCCTTCATACTGTAACTAGCTCTAACTTCTAGATCATCTCATTTTCCCCTTCATACCCTAACTATACTATTACTAACTCTAACTTCTAGATCATTTCTTTTTCCCCCTTATTCTATAACTCACTCTAACTTCTAGATCATCTCATTTTCCCCTTCATACCCTAACTATACTATTACTAACTCTAACTTCTAGATCATCTCATTTTCCCCTTCATACCCTAACTATACTATTACTAACTCTAACTTCTAGATCATCTCATTTTCCCCTTCATACCCTAACTATACTATTACTAACTCTTACTATTACTAACTCTAACTTCTAGATCATCTCATTTTCCCCTTCATACCCTAACTATACTATTACTAACTCTAACTTCTAGATCATCTCATTTTCCCCTTCATACCCTAACTATACTATAACTCACTCTAACCCCTAGATCCCTGACTGTACAGAGCCTACCTAGGGTAGGGGGAACACATTGACCCTCATTTTCCCCCTCATACCTTAACTCTAACCTCTAACCCTTTTAGTCCCGACCCGGGATTTGCCGGGATTTACACACAGTAGTTTTCCATCACTATCCATTTCTAGACCTTCACCGATCACTCTCAAATGCCAAAGCTCTATCAGGCCAGAGGCTGACTGATTGACTGATTGATTGATTGACTGATTGATTGATTGATTGATTGATTGATTGATTGATTGATCTGTCTGTCAGGTGGACTCAGGCTCGCAGTCAGGGCCGAGGGGCGGAGATGCAGTTCTGCAATCGCTTCTTCTTGAAGAGAAACACACTGCTGGACATTGAGGTATATTTGTTGTTTGTTTGTTTTTACATTTTGCACCACTTTTAAGTCACAGCAGGTTTCTCTGCATGAAATTCGGGCTGCTCTCGTTGGGGGAGAGCGTGTCACCCCAAGAGCAACGCCACCTTTTTTTCTTTTTTTTTTTCCTTTTTCTGACCTGTCTGCATGTGTGTTTGTTTTCCTTGTGCGAAGAAAACCCCAACATCAAACCAAAAAACCAAAAAAAAGTCAAAACTGAAATAAAAATTTTGGTCTCTGTTGCCGCCTTGCTCCCCCCTACAACCACACAGGTTTTGGGACACCTTTACCTTTACCTTTTTCTTGCAGAACGTGAAAAACGACCTGATCAAACTGGTGAGAAGCATCGGCTTCGCCCCGGCACCCTCCCAGACCAAACCCTCCAAGGTCACGGCCGCGACCCTCCCAGACGTCCTTGACATCAGCCAGGTGACCTCCAAAACCCACGACCTTGACGCGCACACGGTCGCCATGGTGAAGGCCGTGCTGTGCGCGGGGCTGTACTCGCAGGTCGCCCGGATAACGCCTGTCCCCGTGGCGGAAGCCGGCGTGCGGTTCGGGGAGAAGAAGCCGTGTCTGGCGGAGACGCCTCAAGGTCACACGCAGATCCATCCCTCCTCGGTGAACCGCTATCTGCTGCTGCACTCCACGGCCTGGTTCGTGTATGGAGAGAAGGTGGGTAGTGTGTGTGGTGTGGTTGTGGTGTGTGGTTGTGAGTTTGCTTGAGTGTAGTGTCTTTTTTTTGTGTGTGTGTGTGAATGGTGGTTTTTGGATGGTTTTGGTTGGTTTTCTTTGTGTGGGTGTGTGTGTGTCTAGGGTGGTTTTAGTATGAATGTTTCTGCATGTTATAGAGTTCATCTGATTGAAATTTCCTATTTTGAATAGTGTTTGATGTGCAATTCCTTCTGGTTTTTTTTTCATTGTCAGTGTCTTGTGAGTTTCCTGCCCTCTTTTGGTACCTTCTAACTGAAGAAATGTCCCCATTTGGGTCACTTTCTTTGATAAATGAATCTATATCTTTTGGCTGGTGGGGGTTGTTTCCTTTTTTTTTATGTTCCTCTTCTTATCACCGTCATCATTGTTTTTATCATTTTCATCATTTGCTCTAAAAAAAAATTCTAGTTCAAAAGTGTGACAAGTCCTTGCAGCTGAAATTGGACATTTGAATCATTTTCTGATGTTATAAGGCACTAGTGTTACTTTCTTTTTGCTGGATTCCTTCACATTGTGATATAAACTTTAGTGAAAAAGTTAACAAAACAGCCAAATGTGGAGCTGAGCAAACTAATGGGTCCTGCAGCATAAATGTCCCCTTATCCATTCATGAGGGCTATAGCATGTTACAAAATGCATGTTGGAAACATTTCAAAAAGAAAGTGCAGGATATGGGTTCGTGCTGGAAAGATGATGTAACCCATTTATTATTTTATGATAAGATTAAATGTTGTATTTTATATGAATATACAAATGTTGTATCTCTTAACTACAGGTTTCTTTAATGAAAGAAAAGGTATTGTCATCAGGTCATAGTCCTATTACCAGGTTCTTATTGTGTAATGAGATTTTACTAGTTTTATGAATTGCAAAGCTGGTGTTTAAGCTGTTATTTCTTTCTTTTCAGCGTTCTTGTTTATGGTTAAAGTTTTTGCTTCCTATCGTTGTTTAATGCAGATGATTAGCTATGTGCATACCCCTTCACACACACACACCCCAACCACACGCACATGCACACACACACACACACACACACTTTCCCGTCTGACATCACTAATGAGTGGAAGGACATGAAACTGAAGAACTATCGTCATTTTCATTATCATCATCATTATTTCATTTTGATGTGATTTCCAAGTGTGTGTGTGCGTGTCTGTGTGTTTTGGGTGTGTGTGTGTGGTGTGTGTTGGGATATGTGTGTGTGTGGTGTGTGTATGTTTGTGTGCGTGTTGGGTGTGTGTGTGTTGGATGTGTATGTGTGTGTGTGTGTGTGTGCATGTGTCTGTGTTGTGTCTGTTGTGTGTATGTCTCTGTGTGCTGGGTGTGTGTGCACGCACGTGCGTGTGTGTGTGTGTGTGTTAATGTTGGGTGTGTCAGGTGAAGGTGAACCGGGTGTATGTGAGGGACACCAGCCTGATCTCCTCCTACCCCTTGCTGCTGTTTGGAGGGGACATCAAGGTGCAGCATCTGCAGAAACTGCTGGTCATCGACAGCTGGATCAAGTACAAGGTCGGTCACTCGTGGTGTGCTGTGGGATGGGAGGTGTTGTGGGATGGGGTGGGGGTGTGTGGAGTGGAGTGGGGGGATGTGGTGTGGAGTGGAGTGGGGGGGTGTGTGGTGTGGAGGGGGGGGGGGGGGGGGGGGGTTGTGGAGTGTGGTGTGGATTTGAGGGTGTGGTGTGGTGTGTAGTGGTGTGAGGTTTTGTGTGAAGTGGAGTGTGGGTGGGGTTATGAGACACTTTTACCTTACCTAGTTAGATTGGCCATCTTTTAATTTTTCTGCCATTCCAGTGTTTGAGCAAAAGTTTCATTTTGACAAACACATGGTGAGTCACCCTGTCTTTGCTGGCTTACAGGCGGTGGCCAAGACTGGAGTCATCTTCAAGGAACTACGTCTGCTGTTTGACCGTTTGTTGGAGCGAAAGCTGGCTGATCCCACTCTTAGTATATCAGGTCAGTGTGTGTGTGTTTCTTTCTTTCTTTTATTTCAAGGATAATGGAATGACCACTCATAAAAAAGCACTGTTTTTACATCCATCCAGTCCCCTGTGTGTATGCAGTTTTGTAAATTCTGGCATCTGTTTCCATCGGTACACAATGGCCTACTCTTCCAAAAATTGGAACGGGTTTTAAAACAAGGTCGACTTTTACGATGTCAGTGACGTAGTTTTCAGAGCGTGATTAGCTGAGTTGCCAAGCCAAGATGCTCTAGTGGGACATGGAAGTTTGTGTGTTTTTAAAAAAATTCCCATTTTTTTATGGTAATCAGATTTGAAATAAACTCATCTGATTTCATGTATTATAGGGTTATTTTTAATCAAACAGGCATTTGAAACCAAAATTTTTTTTATTTATTTATTTTTTTTAAAGTTCTGGGTGAGTCTTACGATGTTCACCTTTGTAACATTGCAATGTGATTTTTTTATTCACAAATTTTCACTGTCATTTTTAGTCTCAAACACAAGTGAGTCTTGTAGGTTTTACCACTGATATTTTGATTTGTCTTTCTATTTCAGAGGATGGCCTTATCAAGCTGATCACAGATCTCCTGAAGTGTGAGAAGCCTGTGGTGAAATCCTGAAGATGGTATACGGGTGTAGTTTGAACTGGCAACAAACTTTGAATGGAAGTGACTGAAAGAAAGAAAAGAAGTACCATTGAAAGAAGAAAAAAAAAGAATTGTACAAAGAAGAAAGCAAAAAAGAATGAATAATGAGAGGGAAGGGGGTTAAAAGAGAGAGAGAAAGAACTCTGATCTCTGAAATTTTATGAATACAGGCCAACAGCCCCTTTTAGGATGGGAAAGAAACATTGATAAATGATTGAGAGACAGAGAGTGAGAGAGAGAGAGAGAATATATGGTGACATTAGGGAAAAGAAGGAAGGGAGGGGCATAAAAAAAAAGACAGATTGTAAAGAAAAGAGTGATGGGAAGGAAGGAAGAAAAAAAAAAAAAGAATGATCAGAGGAACGAATGAAAAAAAAAAAAGATAAAATGATAAGAAGGAAGACAAGGGGAAAAGAAAAGAATGGTAGATACAGAAAGGAAGGGAGAGTAAAAAGAAGAAAGTAAAAAAAGAAATAAGGAGGAATCGAAGAAAGCAAAGAGGAAGAATGATTAAAGGAGGAGGAATCGGAGAGAGCAAAGAGGAAGAATGATTTGAAAGAGGAGGAATCGAAGAAAGCAAAGAGGAAGAAGGATTTGAAGGAGGAATTAAATATTGGAGAAAAAAGGAAAGAGAGACAAAGACAGTTTTTAAGACAGATAGAAAGAAAGACAGATGAGAAGAAAGAAATGACAGGAGAAAGAAAGAAGAAAGATCAGTTTTCTTCTTTGTCAGCTCTGGGGGAAGAAGCTAAACTCCTCATCACCAGTCTTATCCAGGTCAGGGTTTGAAACACCAGTGAAGGGAAAATAGGAAGACAGACAGACGGACAGACAAGAGGAAAAAGAAAAAGTACAGTATATACAAAAAGCGAGAAACAAACACCGACAGAATGATTTTTGGTCTCAAAGTGGAAGCTAAAAACAAAAATTGATTCATGAAACAGGGACAAATATTGTTCAACTTCTTCTAGTTTATTAAGGTACTAGAAATGTATGCCAAAACGTTTTACAAAAAATAGCACTGGTTGGTTTTTTTTGGGGGGAAGAGGCAAGGGAGGGGGGGGGGGTATGATGGTTGTATTCTGTGATAGATCTACAATATCATGTAAAAGTAATGTCTACATCTGTATTCATTATGCTCGGGTTTATGTATTTATATAAGACATGTGCATATAACTTTGTCACTTTGAAGCAGTGTGGGTTAGGTTGGGTTTGTTTTTTTTTAACTGTCTTTTGTGTCTGTGTGTTTGCTTGCCCACAGGCATGACATACATGTGTAGTCTTGCAAAATGTGCTTTATTCAGGGTTTGTTTGTGGAGAATACTGCTGAGAATCATCATGGATAAATCCTGCATGTTTGTAATCATTCAAATCCATCCATCCATCAAAAACATGCCTTGATGTTCTTCAGGTATTTCCAAAACACCCAGGGTTAGAAACAAAAGCCAAGACACCTCAACTGATGGCTGAGATCATGATTGATGTTCAAAACCATTCCCCCCCCCCCCCCCCAGGCTCTGTTTTTTTAGCTAAGGCTCGTAGGTTCAAGGTGAGATTTTGTGTATGCAACCATTAACACTGTCCCTACATTGAGGGAGAGAACCCCTCTTTCCCTGTG
>CM060348.1:24049498-24056998 GCA_030674155.1 Stramonita haemastoma
AACTGACTTTGGCCTGGGCCAAGAAAATAGATAATGAAAGGGAAACATTTCCAGAGGAGAAAAGAAAACCTGCTAGATGTACAACAACAACAAAAAAACCAGATGAAATAAAAACAAACAACCCCCCCACCCCCCCCCCCCTAAGGGAAAATCAGATTTTAAAAAATCAGACCACAAAAAACCCAAACAAAACAAACCCAAAGTAAAAAGCAAAACAACCACCCCCCCCTTAAAATAAACGCAAGGAAAATAGGCATCAAACAAAACAACTTAAAAGGATGGATTCCAAAAAAAACAACAAGGAAAGAATTTAACAGGCGACTTTCTTCACTGGTCATAGTGTGTATAGTAGACATCCGTCAGTCTCCGAAGACTATGGAGTTGCGCTTTAAGGCTCTAGAGCGCAAAGCCTGGGTAAGTAAGCATGGAGGGCAAGCTGTTACCCATGCAGCAGACCCTCTCTCAACATCGCTGTTCTTTGGAAAGGTAATCGCCCATACGAATGGTTCCAGAACGTTGCCATATACAGCCTCGAACCGCCCTGGGGATTCCAACTCCCCGATTTTTTTTTCTTAGGGATGGTATATACACAGGGCAACTGTGTGCATGCTGGTTAAAAAAAAGAAGTTTTTTGTGTCATCCACTCACAACAAAATGAATGCGTATAAGTGGAGCAAAAAACATCCACCGACATCCAGAATGATAGTGAGATATTATATAGAGAGAATGATTAATGTGTAGAAACAGGATAAAGTTCTCAGTAGGTGAACACTAATTTTGTAACACAGAAAAACCCATTAAAAAAAAACTCAACAAAAATCAAGCAATTTAGCAACAGCAACAAAAACCCAACACAAACAAACCACCCCAACCCCACACACATGAACAACAAAATTAACCCACCTCCACCTTTCCACCCTACTTACACAGTTACACTTGAAGGAAAAAAATGTAATGAAAATATGAATAACAAAGGTTAAAGCTGATTAGATCGGTTTTTTCTTTGTTTAAACAAGTCAAAACCAACTAAGGGGCGGATAGCCTAGTGGTCAGAAACATTGCGCTGGCAATTTGAAGACCCGGTTCGGGTCGAGGAGATTTTCTTCCTGGAGTTAACATCATGCTGACTCCACTTCTCCCCCACAAGTCCTTCGGATGAGACTTTAAAAACCGAGGCCCCGTGTGCGAACGCACGCAGCCAGAACATCTTGCGCACACGTTAAATCCTGTTCCGCTTTTCGTAAGAGTAGCCATCGTGTGCCGGGGAACAGATGACAAATATTTACAAAACTGCATACACAACGGGGACCGAATGAAAAAAAGCACATGATTGCTTATTCTGTATCCCCGATAAAAAAAAAAAAAAGTCAATTCCACTTTCAGTATAAGTTTCATAAGCTCTAAAACGGGGCAAATAAAGGCTACAACCCCCCCCCCCCCCCCCCAACCAAAAACAAACCACCCCAAAAACAAAAAACAAAAATACTGGACCCCCCCCCCCCCCCTTCACAACACACATAGATGGAAGCACTTCAGTACAGAAGTAGCTTCAGTACAAATTACATATATATAAAAAAAGTATCACAATAGGATTTCAACCTAGTTTGTTCGAACCTTTCTACTTTTGTTTTGTTCTATTTACTTTAGTGTTTCGTTTTTTCTTCTTGTTTTGATTTTTCATTGATTGATTGCAACGAAAATGGGTTTTATGCTGACAACACAACTTTAAGTGAATTTCTGTTTTGGAGATGAACATTTTTTTTTTCTTTCTTTCTTTCTTTTTTTTTAAAGTACTGATTGGTCCTTTTTTGTTGTTTGTTGTTAAAAATTTAGTTCCATTTTTTCTTTGTTGGTTTTTTTCCTGCTCTGTGTAACATGCAGAAGCTGACAATCCACCCCCCCCCCCCCCCCCCACTGATTTGTTTCTTATCTTCTTTGATCTTAATTTTCAGCACCTTTTCACCCAAATAACATTAAACAAGAATGGTATAATATATCATCCGTTTTTTTCAATTTCCCTTTTTTTTGCGGCCTTTTTACCTCCTAGAAACAGAATGCTCACAGTAAGAGTAGTTGAAAAATTAGATATGAGACTCTTACTCCTATGACCCCAATCCAGTTTCTTTACAATGAAACTCATCAAATTTAATGCTATAGGCTGTGAAAAAAGAGCACATTTTCAAGATTAAACAATTTCTCTACAATCAAGAATTTTTCTTCAAGATTTCAATTTCTTTATCCCCTTTTTGGGGGTCGAGTCAGCTGTAACTTTCTGAGACCCGGAAATTATGCACTGGAAATAAAACAAACCCAATGTTTTCATTCATACTGTTCAAGCTTAAGTGGCAAAAATACACCCAATCAAGATTTCTGTCCTACTCCAAAGTCTGAAGTAGGCCATAACGTGATAAAGATCCCCCCCCAAAAAAAACAACAAAACAAAACAAACCCAAACAAAACCAACCAACCAGCAAACAAAACAACAACAAACCCCCCCAAAGCCCCCAACAAAAACCACTCCAACCCCCCCCCCCCCCCCCCCCCCCCCAACAAACAAAACCAAAACATAAACACAAAAATCAACAACCTCCTACTCTACAATAGTCCGCTCCAAAACATCAACAAATCCGCAAACAAAGCCAAAAAAAAAACCAAGAGAGACTTAAACTCATTTGAAGGCTCACTCCTAATCTACATCCTCTTCTTTTACTGAATAGGAATAAACACCATTTGTTTTGTTCCTCAGCTAGAGTATGAGATTCACCAATGGTGATATCTTTTTTTGGGTATCATAATCATAAATCACAATATTTTTTTAAAGCCCTACCCACCACAAAAAACTTTTAATTGCACATGTGTGTGACCCTTTGCCACCATTAAGGTAGCAGCATAACGACTTCGGGAGCAGGGGGTACACACTTCAGAATGCTTAAAAGACAAAACATTTGTTCTAGGCTTTTATTTCCACATGAAACATTTCTTGAAGATAACCAGTTAGACACACAACACAAAAGATAATTTCCATGTCTTTATAATTTCCCAATAAGAAACATATAACACACCGCCTTGTGAAGAGTCCTAACCTTCATCCACACACACACAAAAGTGATAGAAATAGCATCATGGTTTTCATTGAAAAACAAGACTATAGAATTAGTTCCCAACCCGAAGCAACCTAAACTGCTAACTAACTAACTAACTAACCAGGACACTATGTACTAGTCTATGAACATCAGCCACAAAAACCACATGAAAACTTCCACATTCTCGCACTTACGACAGATCCCAAACCCAAACCTACAGAACTGAACTTTCCCCAAATCCTAAATCAACCACAACAACAACAACAACAACAACAACAACAATCTTTGTCCAAAGAACAAAACAAAAATCAAACCCACATATGGCACCCCCCCCCCCCCCCCACACACACACACACACAACACACCACCTTACTCTGTGAATCGTCAACGTTATCATCATAACACATATCCAAACAACAACACCGACATGACCTACACCCCACTACTAACTCTCAAGGTCATTTTCCACAAGGTCGTAGAGGTCACGGGTGAAGGCCGTGCACGAGGACTGTGGGCTGCAGGGTGTGGGTAGCGCCCTCTAGCTGGGAGAGGTACCGGGCGTACCGGTTCTCATCTCCTGGAGGTTTGGGCAGGTAGAGGAAGGTGACGGCCGTTTGGGTGGAGTGACTGCTGATCAGCTCGTTCAGGGCCTTGACATAGTCCTCAGGTACCTGTGGGGGGGGGGGGGGGGGGGGGGGGGGGGGGAATAGAGAGAAAAGACGTGATTTGTTTCAAAGCTAAGATTTTTTTCCCTCCCCTCCCCCCTCCTGTTTCATCTTATGAGCTGTTCCTTGGCTCTCAACTGCCGAAATAATTAATATCCCACCACCCTGCCAAAGTGTATAATCTCTGTGTCTCTCTATGTCTCTGTCTCTGTCTGTCTGTCTGTCTGTCTGTCTGTCTGTCTCTGTCTCTCTCTCCATTCCCCCCCTTTCTCTCGCCTTCTCTGCACCTCCTCTCTGTCTCTCATTCTCCTCTCCCCACTTCCTGTCTGTCTGTCTGTCTGTCTGTCTGTCTGTCTGTCTCTGTCAGTCTGTCTGTCCTGTTCTGTGTCTGTCTGTCTGTCTGTCTCTCGGGGACTGGATGTAAAAAAAGCACACGAGTGCTTATTCCATTATCCTCGATATAAAAGAATAAATCAAACCAAACCAAACCAAACCAAACCAAACCAAAATTCAAATCTCTCTCTCTCTCTCTTCTCTTCTCTCTCTCTCATCTCCATCTCTCTCTCCCTCTCTCTCTCTCTCCTATCTCTCTCTCCCTCCTCTTCCCTCTCTCTCCTCTCTCTCTCCCCCCGCTCCCCCCTCTCCCAGAAACCAACCAACCAACAAACCAAACCCCCCCCCTACCCCCCACCCCACCCCACAAAAAAACCCCAAACAAACCCAAAAAACCCACCCCACCCAAAAAAACCCAACAAACCCAGACAAGGCCTCACCTCGCGAAACTCTTGCATCTGGGTCACACACTCGGGCGTGTCTTCGATGGTGGCAGTGGGGGTGGTGTCAGAGATACCGTCTTGCGTCTCTAGGGGCAGGAACTCCTGCAGGTGATCCCAGGGCACCAGCTGGATGCGGGCCAGGATCCTCAGCTGTCGCAGGAACATGTTCAGCTTCTGTTCCTTGCGGCTCGTGTTGTTAGACTCGGCGCTCACAGGCAGGAAGACCCGTAGTGCTGTGTGCGTTCTCCAACTGGGCACCATGTTGAGAATGCAGGCGATCTGATAGGGGAAAAAAAACAGAACAGAACAGACAGTTAGGATATGTTTTTTTTTTTTAATTTTAAAGAAAAAAGGGGATGGGGTGTGCGTGGGTGAAATGGAGAGGGGAGGCAAATGGGGAAAATGGATGCGAGTTGATGTTTGAATACTGTGTTGTGGTTTTTTTTTTCGAGATATTATGTTTACATGTTTACTGTTTTTTTTATGTGTGGCTCGTAACCCGCGTGAAGTTCTGGTCTTTGAGGAAATAAAGTATTGGAATTTGGAGAGGAGAAGGAGGGAGAGAGGGAGGGAGGGAGGAGGAAAGGGAGGAGGAGAAGGAGGGCAGAGGAGAGAGAAAAGAAAAGGTTGGAAGGGGACACTTATCACGTTCTTGCGTGCATCAAACTGAAAGACAGATAGATAGATAGACAGACAGACAGACAGACAGACAGACAGACAGACAGACAGACAGACAGACAGACAGACAGACAGACAGACAGACAGACCCCCTCCCCCCCCACACCAAATTCCCCCACCACCCAGGCCCCCCTCCCACAAAACTACATACATACGGGGACTGGATGAAAAAAGCACACGAGTGCTTATTCCATCATCCTCAAAATAAAAGAATAGAATAAATAAAAATAAACAAAACACACACACCTCCCTCATTACCCCTACTCCCCACATTCACCCCTCCCCCCCACCACACCAACCAACCCCCCCCCCCCCCCCCCCCCCCACACACACACCACCAAACAAACCCTACCTGCAGCATAAAGAGACTGGTGTTATCGAAGAAACTGGACAGCTGCGGCTGAAACAAGTTGACGGGCCACACGTCGATGTAGTAAGGTGTCGGGGAGGCGACGATCTGTTTCTTGTCCAGCTTCTGAAAGTGGCGACACAGACACACGTTCTTGTGCATCTTCAGGCTGTCGCGTATCATCACCACGTAGTCTGTAGGAGTCACGCGACGCTGCTCTCCCGGGGTTCGAATCTTGTCGAAGAAGGATTCCACTTTGGAGTAGGTTCCGTTTTCTGCCTGTTAGGTTTTAGAGAGAAGGAGAAATTTTATATAGTTTGTGTTATTTTAGAAGGCGAGGATGTGTGTGTGTGTGTGTGTGTGTGGTGTGTGTGTGTGTGTGTGTTGTGTGTGTGTGTGTGTGTGTGTGTGTGTGTGTGTGTGTGTGTGTGTGTGTGTGTGTGTGAGGAAGAAGGAGGGAGAAAGAGAGGGAGAGAGATTAATTTATTCTTTCATATCGAGAATAATGGAACAAGCACTCAAGTGTTTTTTTTTTTACATCCAGTCCCCGTGTGTATGCACTTTTGTAAATGTTATCTGTTCCCACCGGCACACGATGGCCTACTCTTACGAAACGTGGAACAGGAATTAACATGTGCGCAAGATGTTCTGCGTGTGTTCGTACACGGGGGGCCGGGGCCTCGGTTTATAGTCTCATCCGTAGGATATATATTGTGTGTGTGTGTGTGTGTGTGTGTGTGTGTGTGTGTGTGTGTGTGTGTGTGTGTGTGTGTGTGTGTGTGTGTGTGTGTGTGTGTGTGTGAGAGAGAGTGGAGAGAGAGAGAGAGAGAGAGAAGAGAGAGAGAGAGAGAGAGAGAGAGAGAGAGAGAGAGAGAGAGAGAGAGAGAGAGAGGAGGAGAGAGAGGAAGAAGGGAGGGAGAGAAAAGGTGAGAGGGAGGGAGGGGAACGAAGAGACGGAAGAGGAAGGGATAGAGAGAAAGAGGGAGGGAGAGAGGAAGAAGGGAGGGAGAGAGGAAGGAAGAGAGATCTTGCGTACACGTTTCGACCACCATACCACCCAAGAAAACAGACCATCCAATTCGCGGTGTGTCTCGATTTAGAAACACAACGCTGCAACAGGGCTCTGATCGCATGGGAGGTAATAATATCAACATCATCACAATGTTAAATTTGTTCCGTGCATTTTTGAACCAGTGAACCCCATTCCAACAACATTTTGAGAAAAGCAGAACAGAGAAAGGAATGTAGGGAACCGGTTGCCAAGTCTCCAGGGGTACCCCCACGGTCGCCAGACTAAGGGATAGATAGACAGACCGACAGACAGACAGACAAAGAGATAGACAGACAGACAGACAGAGAGATAGACAAACATCAGTTAACATCAGTGCTAACTCCACTCTCCCCAAAAGTCCTTCGGATGAGACTTTAAACCGAGGCCCCGTGTGCGAACGCACGCAAAACATCTTGCGCACACGTTAAATCCTGTTCCGCTTTTCGCAAGAGTAGGCCATCGTGTGCCGGTGGGAATAGATGACAAGATTGACAAAACTGCATACACACGGGGACTGGATGCAAAAAAAAGCACTTGAGTGCTTATTCCATTATCCTCCATATGAAAGAAGAAAAAAAAAAACCCCACACACACAGAGAACACAGACACAGACACACACCACCCAACACCCCCCCTCCCCCCCCCCCCCACACCCCACACCCACCACCCCACACAAAACCCTAAATTCCCAAACCTAAAAAAACATACCTCTCGGGCAAAGAAGCGACGTTTACGGGGCCGAGTGGTGACGAGGGTGTCTTCAGGGGCCGTGTCATCGTAGAAGCCGAAGCACACGGTGTTGGGTTTCATGCCTCCCAGCCCCGCCACCCGCACCAGGTGGGCAAAGCCCTCGCTGACCCTACTGGCCAGGGTGATCTCGATGAAGGCTTTGATCCTC
>CM060348.1:24066998-24081382 GCA_030674155.1 Stramonita haemastoma
GACACACACACACACACACACACACACACACGTGCACGCTCACGGGCACGCGTGCACACACACACACATCACACAGACAGACACATCACACACAGACACACACGCCTTGTTTAATGATAATGATGATTATGATGATGATGATGGCGGTTGGTGGTGGTAGTGGTGGTGGTGGTGGTTGGATGGTGTTGGTGGTGTTGTTGTTGCTTGTGGTAGTATTGGTGGTGGTTGGATGATGATGGTGGTGATGATGACATATAGTAATGATGAGTGAATGAGTGAGTGTGTGTGTGTGTGTGTGTGTGTGTGTGTGTGTGTGTGTGTGTGTGTGTGTGTGTGTGCATGCATGTGTGTGTTATGTGTGCATGTGTGCCACCTATGCATGTACTAAATACACACATACATTACACACACACACACACACACACACACACACACACACACACACACACACACACACACACACGCACACACACACACACACACACACACACACACACTGACACAAACACATACTACACCCCCCACACCCTTCCCCCACACAAACACACAAACACAACAAACATTCACCCATTCATCCAATCCACCACCCAACACTCTCTCACACCAATCAAAAAAAAGGCGAAGAAAACCAATCTAAAAATACCCACCAATAAGATCAGGGCGGAGGTTCGGGCAAACATGGCGCCACCGATGATGCAGATGACGAAGCAGAAGAAGAGAACGACAGAAGAGTAGAGGTACGTCCACCACCCGGAGATAGGCAGTCCCTCTCCATCTGACACAAAAGTACCTGACCAAAAAACAAAAAAAAAGAATTGTCATTTTTTTTTCTCTCTCATGAAAATAGAACAATTCTCACACAATAAACGGGATGCACCACCACCGCCATCACCATTAAAGTTAAAGTAAAAAAAAAAAAAAAAAGGTAAAGGTGTCCCATAACCTGTGTGGTCGTTTATTTATTATTATTTTTTTATATCGAGGATAATGGAATAAGCACTCATATGATTTTGTTTCATCCAGTCCCCGTGTGTATGCATTTTTTGTAAATATTGTCATCTACTCACACCGGCACACAGTGGCCTACTCGTCCGAAAAGCGGAACGTTTTTTAACATGTGCGCAAGATCTTCTGCGAGTGTTCGCACACGAGACCTCGGTTTATAGTCTCATTCGAAGCACTTTTTAAGGGAGTAGAGTCGGCACTGATGTTAACTTCAGAAAGAAAAAAAAATCCTCTTGAACGAGATTGGAACCCGGGTCAGCAGATCACGAAGGCATCACTCTGACCACCAGGCTATCCCGTCCCCCCACGTGTGTGTGTGTGTGTGTGTGTGTGTGTGTGTGTGTGTGTGTGTGTGTGTTGTGTGTGTGTGTGTGTGTGTGTGTGTGGTGTGTCTGTGTGTGTGTGCGTGCGTGCGTGCGTGCGTGCGTGCATGTGTGTGCGTGCTTGCATGCGTGCGTGCGTGCGTGTGTGTGCGTGCGTGCGTACTTTTGTGTATGTATGTGTGCGTGCGTGCGAGCGAGCGTGCATGTGTGTGCGTGCGTGCATGTGTGTGTGTACGTGCGTGCATGTGTGCGTGTGGGTTCGTGCGTGCATGTGTGTGCATGCGTGCATACGTGCGTGTGCGTGTGTCTGTGTCTGTGTGCGTGCGTGTGTGTGTTGTGTGTGTGGCGTGCGTGCGTACATGTGTATGTTTATCCAACGTTATGGAACAGACTATACAGGACCTACCGCCTTTGCCAAAATTGAGCAGAGCCCCTTCCACGAACCCGGCGGTGTAGAGCCCGCAGGACAGGATGTTGGCCACGAAGAACAGGAACCCTATGCTGCCCCCAAACTCCGGCCCTAGGGCTCTGCTGATCATATCTGAGGGGCCCTGTCAAGGATGGTAGTGTCTCGAGTTTCATTTGAGAGTCTCTGTTAGTGATGGTTCATTATTGAGGCATTTAGTAGGTTTTGTGAAGGATGGTGCAGTCCGAGTTTGCTTGAGAGGCTCTCTAAAGGATGGTACATACAGTCTTGAGGTATTTGAGAGGTCCTGTCAAGGATGGTACCGTCTGAGTTTATTTCTTCTTCTTCTTTAATTGCTCAGATAACTAATGTTTTCTGTCATATCAGCAAAAATGCGTTACGCTACCATTAAGCACATGGAAAGTCAGGCCCGGCTCATCCGACTTTGGCATGGAAGAGAACAGTCATCTTCAGAGAGGCTCTGTCAAGGATATACCAACGGAGTTTAGTTGAGAGGCCCTGTCAAGGTTATACATTATGAGTTTCTGTGAGAGGCTCAGGGGGGTACTGTCTGAATTTTCTTGAGAGGCCCTGTTCAGGATGGTAGAGTCTGAGTTTGCTTGAGAGGGTCTGTCAACGATGGACATGCTAAATTGATGAGAAAACACTGAGCATCTGAGGGACTTTGTTAGGGACATAACTCCTGAAGTTATCTCAAAATACGTAGCTTACCCTTCACATGTGGGAAAACTCTGTAAATTCAGTGGGTGGTGGTATGTCTGGTGGGACAGATGGTGCAGGTCTGTTGAATGTTTCTTTGAAGTGCTCTGCCCATCTTGCTCTCTGGTCCTCCCAACCTGAAATTGCATTGCCATTCTTGCTTTTGACAGGGCAACTTCCTGAAGTTAATGTGATCACCCGAAGGTTCAGTGTGTAGCGCCTGAAATCACTGCCAGTAGCCACAACTGGAACATCAGCCAGCCAAGATTCGTCACATCAACATGTCAAGATGATACGTGTGTCATGTCAACATGACGAATCAAGATGATTCGTCACATCATCATCTTGTCATCCCCGAAGTCGGAATGCGGCTTACTTAATGGAAGGCAAACATACGGGCGCATACGCAATATATCTCAACCAGAACTCTCAGGTTTATCAATGGTGGCGTACGTATGCGTTTTGTTTGCCTATATCCGTATTCTGATTTCGGGATTAAAGCTCGTTATTTTAACCCCCCCCAAAAAAAAAAAACCAACAAAAAAAACACACAAAAAACCCCACCAAAAACAAAAAACAACCAACCAAACAAACAAAACAAACAACAAAAAATCCAAAACAAAAAAAACAAACAAAAAACAAACAGGTGACATTGTCCCACACTTTTTGCACGACATAGAAAAAAAAGGATACAGTAAGCCCCGCCCCCCTCTACGGCCCCATTGGTGGAGATGGCGTTGATTGACAGCACGGTCAGTTTCAGGATGAGGTACGCCAGAACCAGCTGTGCCAGCGCCTCCAGGAGTCCTGCCTGACCCACGATGAAACCTGAAACATACAGGATGGATTGGATTTATACATTGAAATCCACAGGTTGGATTTGATTTATACATTGAAACCCACATGGTGGATTGGATTTTATACGATGAAACCTGAAACATGGATTGGATTTGTACGATGAAACCCACAGTGTGGATTATATTTATACAGTAAAACCTGAAACATGCAGGATGGACTGCATTTATACATTGAAATCCACAAGATGGATTGGATTTATACGATGAAGCATGAAACATACAGTATGGATTGGATTCACACATTGAACTACCCACAATGGATTAGATGAATAAAATAAAATAAAATAAAAATTGTGGATTGGATTTATACAATGGAGCCTGAAACATACAGGATGGATTGGATTTATATGATGAAACGTGAAATCCACAGGAAAGATTGGATTATTAATACGATGAAGCCGGAAACATACGGTGTAGATTGGATTTATACGATAAAATCTGAAAGATTCAGAAATGACTGGATTTATACAATGAAGCCTAATATCCACAATGTGGATTGGATTTATACGATGAAACTTGAAACACGCAGGATGGATAGGATTTATACGATGAAACCTTAGACACACAGTGTAGATTGGGTTTATACGATGAAACCTTAGACACACAGTGTAGATTGGGTTTATACGATGAAACCTTAGACACACAGTGTAGATTGGGTTTATACGATGAAGTGTGAAAGATGAAGGATGGATTGGATTTATACGATAAAACCTACAGTGTGGACTGGACTTATACGATGAAACATGAAATCCACAGATTAGATTGGATTGATACGATGAAACCCACAGTGTGGATTGAATTTATACAATGAAGCCTTAAACCCACCGGATGTGGTGGATGGGATTGGTAGGATAGCTTAATGATTAGGCCATAACTGGGCTTTTACTCTTCTGAAAAGCAAAAAGAAAGTCTAAAACACACACGCACAAATAGATACACCCATGCAGTCAGCAGCGTGTGAGCGCACACATACACACACACGCGCGCGCGCGCACACATTCAAGATTTTACACACACACACAGCTTCAAGATTTTACACACACACACACACACACACACACACACACACACACACACACACACACACACACACACACAACACACACACACACACACACACACACACCACACACGTGCGCACGCACGCACACAGATCATCCAAACATAAGATTGCAGCTTCAAAACTCAAATGACCAGCATTGAAACTACCATGTAAACCAGATGAAAGCGCAAACAAAACAGTAAGATGTAATGAACAATGTGTGTGTGTGTGTGTGTGTGTGTGTGTGTGTGTGTGTGTGTGTGTGTGTGTGTGTGTGTGTGGTGTGGTGTGGTGTGGTGTGGTGTGGTGTGTGTGGTGGTGTGTGGTGTGTGTGTGTGTTGGTGTGTGTGAGTGTGTGCGTGTGTGTGTAGATGTGTAGGGTGTGGTGTATGTGTAGGTGTGTGTGGTGTGTAGGTGTGTAGGGAGTGGGTAGGTGTGTGTAGGTGTGTAGGGGGGTGTTGTGTGAGTGTGTATGTGTGTGCGTGTGTGTTTGCATGTGTTTGTGTGTGTGTGTCTGAGAGAGTGAGAAGAGAGAGAGAGAGAGAGAGAGAGAGAGAGAGAGAGAGAGAGAGAGAGAGAGAGAGAGAGAGAGAGAGAGAGAGAGAGAGAGAGAGAGAGAGAGAGAGAGAGAGAGAGAGAGAGAGAGAGAGAGAGAGAGAGAGAGAGAGAGAGGAGAGAGAGAGAGAGAAGAGAGAGAGAGAGAGGAGATGAGAGAGAGAGAGAGAGAGAGAATGGTCACCATTCTGTCTCACACATCGCTTCCAAGAATCACTGAGAGACCGAAATGGATGATGAAAAATTTGCCTGTGTGGTTATTTTTTCAAGCACCTCGCCACACTGGGCAGCCATACTCCCATCTTCAGAGGAATTCTTGTCTCTATTTTAAAGGAGAGCGCGAGCAGGAGACAAAATGCAACTTAAAGAGCCCTCATCCTCCCCTTTTTTCTCCCTCCCTGCATCTCCCACCCCCATCCCTCACCCAGGCTATGCCTGTGTGAGTTTTCAAGCACCTCGCCATGCAGGCAGCCATACTCCCGTCTTCAGAGGAATTCTTGTCTGTAGAGCGCGAGCAGGAAGACGAAATGCAACATAAAAGATCCTCCTCCCTCCCCCCTTTTCTCCCTCCCTGCATCCCCCACCCCCACCTTTACCTCCAGGCTATGCCTACCGAGCAGTCATACAGTTATCAATAATATATATATATATATATATATATATATATATATATATATATATATATATATATATATATATATATATATACATATATTATTGATAACTGTATGACTGCTCGGTAGGCATAGCCTGGAGGTAAAGGTGGGGGTGGGGGGATATATATTGTATATGATATGGTCTATGATATGATATATTATATCATATCATGATATTATCATATCGTGTCGTATCGTGTCGTGTCGTGTCGTGTCGTGTCGTGTCGTGTCGTGTCGTGTCGTGTCGTGTCGTGTCATGTCATGTCATGTCATATCATATATCATATCATATTATATGATATGATATCATCTCATATCATACTGTACCGTATTGTATCATATCATATATCTTATATCATATTATGTCATGTCTCATAACATATCTCATAACATATGTATGTATATCATATATTATGTCATATATTATATGATTACGTCATGTCATGTTATGTTACGTTACATAACGTCATGTCACTTCACGTCACGGAACGTTACGTTACGTTACGTTATGTTACGTTACGTTACTTTATATTACATCATATTATATGCACGGGTACAAAAAGTACTCTTACTTGCGCGTAAACACTGAGTGCTGCTCTGAGAGAGAGCCACAGGACAGAAGACTCCGAGGTACGTGTTTAACACACGCCGACTAGAGAAATTCGCCGCCGATTTTCGCTGTGGTCCTAATCCATCTACAGTGTCACACGACGTTGCCTTTGAATTGGCTATCCTCTGCCAAGCAGTCGTCTGCCTATGAGGCCTATCTTCTTCATATTCTCTTCCTAAATCAACACCATCTTCCACATCTGCTAACTTTCGTGCCGAAGCCAGAAGAGGTTTACTCTCACTCGCAGCCGACATGATTAAACTGAAGAGATGTGTTTTTTTGTGTGTGGATTGTTTGGGGTGAGAAAGGTGAAGGGGGAGGAGAGGTACATTTTTTTAACCCCCCCCCCCTCCCCCACTCCTCTACACACACAGACAAAACAAGAAAGCACTCACACGCGGAGAAGTTGTCGTTTGTGATTCATAACTCTGTCAAGGAAAAAGTGCCTGAGGTTATTGCATGTTCTGTATGTGGATCAGGACAAGATTATTATGACAGACACTTACTTACTTGCCCTGTGGTCGTATCACTTTTTTGTGAGGGACAGGTACCCATTTACAGCTGGGTGAACTGGGGGATCGTACTGAAGCCAAGGCGCACGCACGCATGCACGCACATACACATATACGCGCACATGCGCACTCGCGAGTGAGCGGACACACACATACACACACATATACGCACACAAACATACATACATAAATACATGCATACATATAATTATATATATATATATATATATATATATATATATAATATATATATATAGATAGATAGATAGATAGATAGATAGATAGATAGATAGATAGATAGATACATACATACACACACACACAAACACACATACATACATACATACATACATACATACATACATACATACATACATACATACATACATACATACATACATACATATACACAACCCAACTACAACAAGAACTGAAATTCAACCTATGATTTAAAGAAAAGAGAAAAATATGCATTCAATAAACTCATAATCCCCAACTGACTCAAACATCAATATAAAAAACAAATGGGCTGATTATGATTAAGTAAATCAGGTGTGTGTGTGTGTACGTGCGTGCGTGCGTGCGTGCGTACGTGTGTGTGTGTGTGTGTGTGTGTGTGTGTGTGTGTGTGTGTGTGTGTGTGTGTGTGTGTGTGTGTGACACGCACGCATAGAGACTAAGAGAGAGAGAGAGAGAGAGAGAGAGAGAGAGAGAGAGAGAGAGAGAGAGAGAGAGAGAGAGAGAGAGAGAGAGAGAGAGAGAGAGACAGACAGACAGACAGACAGACAGACAGACAGACAGACAGACAGACAGACAGACAGACAGACAGACAGACAGACAGACAGACGAGGACGCAAAAAATACATAGATGCACAGAAAAACCGATAAGAGAATATTAAGAAAATACAAAAGCAAAGCCACCAGCCTATATATACATATCAATGTTTCGTAACCATCCATACACTGCAGCAATCTTTTTCTCATTTCCTTTTTCTTGTTTGTTTGTTTTTTGTTCTTGTTGCGGATCTCTTACATATACACTCAAAGTGCATATTCTTTAGCTCGCCTGACGTATATACCAGCAATATTGTGGCAGAAATAACTCATAACTATAAAAACAACAACAACAACAACAACAAAAGTACCTTTTTTTAAAAATTGCGGGTCTGTTATATATACAGTCAAAATATCTTTCGCTCGTATGATGTCTCAGCAATATTGTGACAGAAATAACTCATAACAATAAAAACAACAACAACAAAAGCAACAACAACAACAACTCTCTCTCTCTCTCTCTTCTCTCTCTCTCTCTCTCTCTCTCTCTCTCTCTCTCTCTCTCTCTCTCTCTCTCTCTCTCTCTCTCTCTCTCTCTCTGTGTTTCTCTTTGTCTCTCTGTCTCTCTGACTCTCTGTCTGTCTTTGTGTCTGTCTGTCTCTGTCTGTCTCTAATTTATCAACTGACGGGGAAAGTGACAGTGTTAACCCGATTAAACACATACATCACAAAGGTTTTCTAATCAGCAAAACGGTGTCATTAAGAGATGAAACAAGCCAAGAAAACGAACACATCTGTAATGCTGTGTTTATATATATTATAAACAATAATACTCTTTTTACAAATAATATCCAAACGATCTGAAACATCTATAGACCAGATGTTTTGGACAGAATACTTATAGATCCTTTCTTTTTATTTTTACGGAATTACTTCAAAACAAAAGCTTGATTCGATCAATGTGGATTAACACGACTCGATCATTTATTTATTTATTCATTTAGTCATTTATTTGTTTGTTTGCCTGTTTCGAAGATAATAGGATAAGCACTCGTGTGCTGTTTTACATCCAGTCCCCATGTGTATGCAGTTGTGTAAAGTTTGTCACCCGTTCCCAGCGGCACACAATAGCCTACTCTCTTTAAAGTAGCCTGTACATAAATGTTTTAGGTATTGAGGGGGATAGGTTTTGTAAGTGTAAAACACTAACTTACATGGACGTTCTATTTGGAGAGAGTGTGATTTCTGTCCCATTGGGGCCATGAAGTCGTGAGTTCGAATCTCGGCAGCTGAGTCTGATGAATAAAGGGTAGGGATTTTACCACCTCTAGGGCCAACTGAAAATCCACACCTGCCAGTCCCCTTACTCCCTTCCAACTTAATTTATGCATGCAGGAGATTAAATATACACACTAAAGATCCGGTCATTCACGTCAGTGTTCGGTTGGTTACAGACACAAACATACCCAGCATGCACCCTGTACCTGGAGAAGGATAAACTCCGCCAGGTTCAACTTCCCATGGAGACACAGCCTGGGCAATTCAGAGCAGTGCCCTAACCACTCCTCAGGAATATTTTATTTTTATCTATTTGTTTTTCATTATATTTTATACCACTTTATGTCACAGCAGATTTCTATGCGTGAAATTCGGGCTGCTCTCCCCGGGGAGAGCGCGTCGCCACTAGTGCAGCGCCTACGCATTATATATATATATATATATATATATATAATATATATATATATATATATATATATATATATATATATATATATATATATATATATAGCCCCGAGCCGCCCAGGGGACTCCAACTCCCCGATTTTTCCTCAGGGATGGCGTCTAAACACGACACCTGTGTGCATGCTGTTTTTTTTTTTTTTTTAATATAATTTTGTTTTCCGCTCCTACCGGCATACAATGGCCTGCTATTCCAAAAGACGGAACGGGGTTTTAACGTGTGCGCAAGATGTTCTGCGTGCGTTCACACACGGGGCCTCCATTTATAGTCTCATCCGAATGACGATATCATCTTTAGGCAAAGGTAAAGGTGTCCCATATCCTATGTGGTCGTAGGGCCGGGAAGAGAGGCATCAGAGACCTCAGCTTTTCTAGGGGCCAGCATGTTGAGGGCGGCGCCCATCTCCTCTCCTTCGCTGCTTTATAATAATTTATATATCTTCTCTGTCCTAAAAGAGGGCGGAAACCAATTTACAGCTGGGAGAACTGGGGGAACTGTACTGAAGCCAAGGCACGGAAACGGTCACCCATCCATTGGTAACAACGCTCGATGCTGCCTAACATTGGCTGGGGGGAAAGTGAGTGCTCTGACCACTGAGATAAAGTTTTTTTTTCAAAAATATTTTTGGGGTTGTAATTGAAGAACTGAGATTGATACCTACGACAGATGTACTTCAGGACAAAGAATTTTGACATTGATTTTTTTTTAGTACAGAAAAAATTGGCTTTGTTTGCCAGATACGCTTGTTTAATGAAGCTCTGATCAAATTTCGGTGTCATGAGCACAGCTGTGTGTGTGTGTGTGTGTGTGGGGGGGGGGGTCGTGTGTGTATGTGTGTGTAGTGTGTGTGTTGTGGTGTGTGTGTGTGTGTGTGTGTGGTGTGTGTGTGTGTGTGTTGTGTGTGTGTGTGGTGTGTGTGTGTGTGTGTGTGTGGTGTGGGGTGTGTGTTGTGAGTGTGTGTGTATGTGTGGTATTGTGTGTGTGTGTGTGTGTGTGTGTGTGTGTGTGTGTGTGTGTGTGTGTGTGTGTGTGTGTGTGTGTGTGTGTGTTGAGAAGGTATCTGCCACATTCGCACTGATTATAAAGAAAAGAAGATGCCTGTAGGACACACTTCGTCATAATAGTGCATAGCTAGCTGGGCTACAAGATGATCTAAAATGTATGATTTTTCCTTCGTTCACTGAACTTGAAATGAATGTGGGTTGTTGTTTTCTGGTCTACTTGTGCTTACACTCCTATGCATAGATACATTTTTTTATCTAAAAGCTGGCATTCAGCGTCGCTAACTGGCCAACCAGCCAACAAACCTAACTAACCAACCCAAACCATACCAGCCTACCAACCAGCCAACTGAACAACCAAATCAGTCTCTCACCCATGCCCTGTTACCTACTGAGTTGATCAAGCCGGCATCCGCCCGTTAGCCAACCAACTAACTAACAACCAACCTACCAACCAACCAGCCGACAAACCAGCCATTCAATCACTCACTCGTGAACTTACGCACTCAGTTACTCGAGAAACCATCCACAAAAATAACAACAGCAAAAAAAAAAAAAAAAGATCCACCCAGTAGCCAACCAATCAATCGACCAACCTACCAACCATTTAATCCACTCACCTACACAGTTAATTAAGCACCATTCAACCAACAGCCAACCCACCAACTTACCACCCACCCACCCACACCAATCAACCGACCAACCTACCATCCATTCAATCACTCACTTATCCAATCACCTTCTAAGCTAATTAAGAAACCATTCAACCAATAGCCAACCCATCAACCCACTGACCAACCAACCATTCAACCCACCCACCTACCCACCCACCCACCACCATCCAACCAACCAACCAACAAACTATTCAACCAACAGCCAACCCACCAGCCTACCCACCCACCCAACTAACCAACCAACCAACCGACCAACCATCCAACCCACAACCAACCCACCAACCACCCTCCACCCACACCCCCCCCCCCCCCCCGACACAACCAACCAACCAACTAATCCACCGATCCCATTTTGATCTCCACTCACCCACACGAAGGAAGATATTCGTGGCCAGTTGCCCCAAAGCCACCGGGCGAAAACCCTCCGAGCCCCGAGATTCCTTCTGACGTCATACACACTCTTGGCGCGAGACCCTCTCCTCCTGACGTCAGCTTGTCGTAACTCTCGTCCCCGTTGACGCAAAAGCCTCGGAAATAGGACACCAGGCGCGTCGGGAAACTGGTACCGTTGAGGAGCGGCGTGGATTGTGCCGGGGTCTTCTTTTCGCTGTCGGGGATCTCAAAACTTTCCAGGTGACGTACGTGCTCTCATCGGACTGTCGCTCCGACCCGTGCTCGGCGATGTCCAAGAGTTGTAGTTCTGTGCGGCATCATTTTACGGTTTGTGTGGTGTGGTAGGGTGTGGGTGTGTGGGTGTGATGGATGTGTTTGTGGGGGTTTGTGGTGTTGATTAGTTTTTTTTTTTTTGTTTGGAGATCTGTTGTTTTTTCTCACAAGAGTTTGGGATGAAAAAAAATTGTTTTGTGGTGGTTGTATTTATTATTATTTATTCTTTGAGGTTGGGGGGGGGTGATTGATAGTTTGGGGGTTTTTTGGTGTTGATTTGATTTACCAGTTGGATGGGTGACCGTTTGCGCACCTTGGCTTCAGTACAGGATCCCCGGTTCACCCAGCTGTTAATGGGTACCTGCCCTCAATATGCTGGCCCCCTAGAGAAGCTGAGGTGTCTGACGCTTCGCTCCCCTACGACCACTTAGGTTATGGGACACCTACCTTTTTAGAGCTTGAAGATTTGTGTCTTTTTTTTATGGCAGAAGGTTGGGTTTTTTTTTTTTTTTTAAATCTGATTTTTGTGATGTGTGGTATTTATTTATTTTATTTATTCTTTCATATCAAGGATAATGGAACAAGCACTCGTGTGCATTTGTTACATCCAGTCCCTGTATGTATGCAATTTTTTGTATTTTTTAGATCAAGCTATGTGCGAGGAAGGGTACAGAAGAGATTGATCAGATTTAACTTGTCCGTGGCACTGTGCTTGAAGAATGGAGTGCATTGCCTCTCGCTACGACTTCTTTGGAAGTTAAGGGGAGTTGGGTGTGGGGGAGAGAGAAGTCATGTACATTGGAGTTAAATTGTTCACAGGTAGGGTCAAGGGTTTGACTTGTGTCCGCTCGGTGGTTTCGTAACGATGTTTTGAAGAAGTTACACTGTGAACGTCATCGTTTGGTAAACTTACGTTTTGTTGTTGTTGTGTGATGTTGTACGATACGCATCTGATTAACAGGTTGTTTGATTCCTTTACGTGTCAATTCTGCGGGGTGGTACGACAAATAAACAGTATAGCTTTTGGGGTGAATGCATTTTGCCTCTCAGTCTCTCAGTAGGCTGGCTGTTCCTTGGTGTGTAGTGCCTCTTGCAATCATCTGTTTGAAACCAAAAACAGACAACACAAACATAAGATTAGTGACTATTCACAACAAGTAATAGTTTGATTATCATGGATTAATCATGGTTTGTGCCAAAACAAAGTGTATGGTAATAACAGAAAAAAGGTAAAGCAGCGAGGGAGAGGAGATGGCGCTGCCCTCAATATGCTGGCTCCTAGAGAAGCTGAGGTCTCTGACGCCTCGCTCCCCTATGGCTACATAGGTTATGGGACACCTTTACCTTTTTGCACAAGCCTGGTATAGTGCTAAGGTCTTCAATGATTAACATGGTTGTTGTTATGTTTTAAAGATGTTCTTTTGATGTTCTGTTGTCATGGCAAGATCTTAGCAAAGCAACCGATAGTTTGGGTGTGGTTTTTTTCCTTGAAAGAAGAAAACAAATATATATAATATATATATATATTATATATATATATATATATATATATATATATATATATTAGTATATATATATATATATATATGTGTGTGTGTGTGTTGTGTGTGTGTGTGTGTGTGTGTGTGTGTGTGTGTGTGTGTGTGTGTGTGTGTGTGTGTGTGTGTGTGTGTGTGTGTGGTGTGTGAGTGAGTGAGTGAGTGAGTGAGTGAATGAGTGTGTATGTGTGTGTGGTGAGTGTGCATGCGTGCGTGCGTGCATGCATGCGCGCGCGCGCGCGCGTGTGTGTTTAAAAAAAAAGCGTCACAGTAAGAAGATCAAAAATGGAAGAGATTATCATCAGCTGTGACAAAACTAAAGAACGAAAAAGAGACGCTTACAGACAGCGATATGACAAGTAGCCTATATGTATCTAAGTAATATAAGCCTTTGCATTGTAAGCAGCTGTTGCTTTTCATCAACATAGTGCAAGCTTAAGTTTTAGTGCAAGCTTAGATGATAAGATTCAAACAAAATAAACGATTCAAACATAAGCAGCTTCAGACGCGTGCACGCACGTACGCATACACGCATGCACACATACATACACGCACTCACAGCACAAACACATGCAGGCACGCACGCATACACGCATGCACACACACACAAACACACACACACACACAAATACACACACACAAACACACACACAAACTGGCAGCATATGATAAAAATCTAAATTAACTTTGTTTTTATCCTGAAACTGCTTAAATTACTTCTTTATAATTGAGTTTAATGACCACACACACACACACGCGCGCGCGCGCGCCGCGCGCACGCACGCACGCACGCACACACATTTCGTCTAATATCACTAGAAGTGAACAGACGTAAAATTGAAGATAACAACAACACACACACAAACACACACGTCTCCCTTACACACACACACACACACACACCACACACAACACACACACCACACACAACACACACCACACACGCACACATACACACACAACACACCACACACACACACACACACACACACACACACACACACACACACACACACACACACACACAGCACAGACCTCCACATACTGTGAAAAGTACTACAGTACTAAAGGGCCCAGGACGATATAAGCTTCTGATCAACAACAACAACAAAAAACAACAACAAAAACAACAACAACACACACACACACACACACACACACACAACACACACACACACACACACACAACCTCCCCTCCCCTCTCTCTCTCTCTTCTCTCATAAAAGATTTTTGCCCTTTCCTTGCCTTGCCTTGCCTTGCCCTTTCCATCTCTCTCTCTCTTCTCTCTCTCTCTCTCTCTCTTT
>CM060348.1:24081482-24096482 GCA_030674155.1 Stramonita haemastoma
GTTAATGAGTTCTTATATTTCTGTTATTTCTATTGCATAACCAAGTTTCCTTATGGGCTGGGTTTTTGTTTGTTTGTTTGTTTGTATTTGTTTGGTTTTTTTTGTTTGTTTTTTTTTTTGGGTTTTTTTAGGGTGGAGGGTGACACATGTTTTTGAGGGGGGGGGGGGGGGGGTTGTTTGTTTGTTTTGTTTTGTTTTGTTTTTTGTTGGTTTTTTTTTTTCCCGTCTAATATCACTAAGAGTGAACAGACGTAAAATTGAAGACAACAACAACAACACACACAGATTGTTCAAATCAAGTTGCCAGGTAGTAGACTGTGGCCACGGACAGGAAGAGGATGGGAAGCTCAACTGTCACGTGTGTTGAGGCCTTTAGGGGCATCAGTCTGCAACTTGTGTCTCCAGAAACGTTCTCGGCGGAGTCTGGCCTCGTGCGTCTGCCCGTTCACCCGTTCGATCACCTAGCACTTCACGTTGCTGAGAGTGTCCCGTCTGGTTGAAGTGTTGCGTCACTCTAGTGCCGGTGTTCCTGGTGATGTCCCTGCGGTGAAGGTACAGCTTGGTTTTCAGGCGGTTTTTGGTTTCGCCAACGTACTGGAGTCCACAGAGGTTGCAGCTGAGCAGGTAGATGATGTTGCTGCTGCTACAGGAGAAGGCCTCTCTGATGGTGAATCTCTCACCAGTAGTGAAACTGGTGAAGAGACTGCCCTCTAGTAGGTGGTCCCTGCAGGTGGCGCATTTCTTGGTGCAGCAGAAACATCCACGCGCTTAGACCCCCTCACGAGTAGGTATACACATACGCGGTGCACACATTTATCGTTTAAAAAATCAGTAATTGTTTAAAACAAACAAATTATATCAGTTACAAAATCACTAATACGATTATTTAAAGTTGAAAAAAAAATCAAACAATTTATAATATCTCCATACCTTTATAATTTATGTATGAAAGACTAAGGCATGGATAGATAGAAAGAAAGAAAAAGGTAAAGGTGTCCTGTAACCTGTGTGGTCGTAGGGGGATCGAGGCATCAGAGACCTCAGCTTCTCTAAGGGCCAGCATATTGAGGGCGGCGCCCATCTCCTCTCCCTCGCTGCTTTACCTTCCCTACCCTAAAGGGGGCAGGGACCCATTGACAGCTGGGGGAACTGGGGGGAACTGTACTGTGGCCAAGGTGCGCAAACGGTCACCCATCCAACTGGTCATCACGCTCGATGATGCTTAACCTTGGCTGGGGGAAAGCGAGGGCTCTGACCACTGAGCTATCAGAGGGAGATTTAGATGGAGGTTAAACTGGGCTGCTCAGGTCATGACTGTGTTAAAAATGTAGAGGTGTGTGTGTGTGTGTGTGTGTGTGTGTGTGTGTGTGTGTGTGTGTGTGTGGTGTGTGTGTGTGTGTGCGCGCGCGCGCTGCGTGCGTGCGTGCGTGCGTGCGTGCGTGCGTGTGTGTGTGTGCGTGCGTGCGTGCGTGTGTTTTATTCTTTTATATTCTTTTATATCGATGATAATGGAATAACCACTCTTGTGCTTTTTTACATCCAGTCCCCATGTGTATGCAGTTTTGTAAAATGTCATCTGTTCCCACCGGCACACGATGGCCTACTCGTACGAAAAGCGGAACAGGATTTAACGTGTACGCAAGATGTTCTGCGTGCGTTCGCACACGGGGCCTCTGTTTAAAGACTTATCCGAAAGACTTTTGGCGAGAGTGGAGTCAGCACTGATGTTAACTCCAGGAGAAAAACCTCCTCGACCGGACTCGAACCTGGGTCGTCAAATTGCCAGGGCAATGTTCTGACCACCAGGCTATCCGTGTGTGTGTGTGTGTGTGTGTGTGTGTGTGTGTGTGTGTGTGTGTGTGTGTGTGTGTGTGTGTGTGTGGTGTGTGTGCGCGCGCGTGCGTGCGTGCGTGCGTGCGTGCGTGCGTGCGTGTGTATTTATTCTTTTATTCATTTATTTATTTATTATTTTATTTGGAGGATAATTGAATAATCGCACATGTGCTTTTTTTGCATCCAGTCACCGTGTGTATGCAGTTTTGTCAATTTTGTCATCCGTTTCCACCGGCACACAATGGCCTACTCTTCCGAATAGCGGAGCGGGTTTTAACGTGTGCGGAAGATGTTCTACGTGCGTTCATTTGTTGTTGTGATTGAATAAACGTCCCAGCTATTCCACTCCTTTCTCCTTGCCTCCCTACCCCCCCCCCCCCCCCCCCCCCCCACACACACACACACACACACTTTCCATCCTTTAACTTCCCATGTCCATACTCCCTTTTGTTTTCCTTTACAATCTTGTTTATTTATTTATTCTTTTATATCGAGGATAATGGAATAAGCATTCATATGCTTTTTTACATCCAGTCCCCGTGTGTATGCAGTTTTGTAAATCTTGTCATCTGTTCCCACGGCACACGATGGCTTACTTTTACGAAAAGAGAACAGGATTTAACATGTGCGCAAGATATTGTGCCTGCGTTAGCACACGGGGCCTCGGTTTATAGTCTCATCTGAAGAATCATGGGTTGACAACATCAAAGACTGGACCGCCCAACCCCTGCAACACCTCCTACTAGCCACACAGGATCGTGAAGCATGGAAAAAGATCTCTGTTGCGTCTTCTCTCATGTCCCCCCTACGTCCTTTGGGACATGGGACTGAGTGAGTGAGTGAGTGAAGGACTTTTGGGGGAAGTGGAGTCAGTACTGATGTTAACTCCAGAGGAAAAATCCCCTCGAACAGGAATCGAACCTGGGTCCTCAAATTGCGAGCACAATATTTTGTCCACTAGGCCAGGGAGGGAGGGAGGGAGGGGGCACCCCCACCCCCACCCTAAAAAAAACAAACCCACTGCGCTCACATCCTTGCAACATTCAAGGTAAACACACATCACTTAAGAAAAAAACCAAAACGTGTTTAGAAATTCGCGCATAGGCCCCTACCCATGGTTGGTCGGTCTGACTTAGGCCTAATGAGAAGACACATAGAGTTATCCCTCTTCGTCCCATAACATGGCGCGCTCTTAGCAGGTGAGCATGTGTTCAATGTTGGGGTTGACGCCAGATGAAGATGAAGGAGTAATTTAGTGGTTAGGCTGTAGTCTGCAGTTTTTTTTTTCAAGTTTTCAGATGGCTGCACACATACTATCAGAAGGTAATTATTTTCAGTTGCTTATTTTCATTGTATAGAATTTGAATTTTTCACAGGGCTACAATGACAATGGAAGACCCCGACACTACACTACGCATTGACAAGCTTCCGGTTTCAAATTTGAGGCTTTTTTTTTTAAATGTGTCCTTTAACTTTCGTCAGTTACATTTCCTTACTATGTATTAGCAAATGGTTTCTCCAGGTTGATTCCCAGGTTCAACAATGACATGGTGAGATGTTGGTGTTTGCCAGATAAATTCAAACTCATTCCCATTGTGAAGGTGTCTAAATAGGACACTGGGTGATCAATGCATTGTAAAAAAAATGTCATATGTTCTGAATTGAGATAATTTGGGATCAGATTTATAATGCTCTCTGTCTCTCTCTCTCTCTCTCTCTCTCTCTCTCTCTCTCTCTCTCTCTCTCTCTCTCTCTCTCTCTCTCTCTCTCTGTCTCTCTGTCTCTCTCTCTGTCTCTCTCTCTCTCTGTTTTTACAATTACAATGCCATGTTACATTGTTAGTGACACGGCGTTTATATCTGTTAACAGACACTGGCTGGTTGTGATGGAGCTTGTCACCAAGGTCACTAGGATGAAGGTGTCAGCACTACTACAGTCCTGCAGAGCTCAGGACATCTTCACTGTATGTATTTTTTTCTTAGGATCTCTGTTGAGGTATGGAGAAGGGATGATGAAACAAAAATACTTTAGCAAAGACTTGAAGGGCTTCTTGACTTGGTGTCTGGGACCAGAAGGTATGCTGGTTTTGGACTGTGTAATTGTGATACTTTTAATCCAATGCTTGTACAGTTGATGCATAAGATTGCAAATTTTCAGGTTTTTCAAGGCTGAGCTACCACAGAGACAACATTTTTTTATATATTAGTCGAGTCTACACAAAGTTAATTAAATTCAGACAAAAAGAATGGAGTGCAATGCAAGGCAGTGCATTGCAAAAGACTGACCAAATAAAAATAAAAACAGTATAAATCTAAAAGGGAAATAAACCAAACAATGAATTAAAAAAATGGGAAAACAGAACTGAAAAATTAAAACAAAAAAAAACAAAACAAAAAAACAACAAATGGAGCATTCGTGCAAAACTCAAAAGCTACTTCAAAACAGGAACAAGCAAAGCAAAGCAAATAAAACAAAACTAAAATAAACAAATGGAAAATTGAAAAGGGGGAGGGGGGAATGACACAAGCACTTCAAGGACTCCTCAGGGTCGTGGCTGTGTTCTGGTCCTGCATATAAACAAAGCTCTAGGGCAACTTCAGGCTTCGAGTACAGTAGAATCTGCCTGGAAACAGCTGTCATGTGGTAAGTTTGGAGTGAGTGATGTGAGAACAACTGGACTGGTGCTTGGCAGATGATGAAATAATAAACCTGTGCGATGAGCTAAAAGAAACAACAACAAAAAGAACCTATTTAAACGAAATGGAAAAAAACCCTCGAACATTACATACTACTACTGAACTAAACGTGATAAACCAAAATAAAATGAGACAACCCATAAAACAAAAATAAAACCCAAACGGAAAAAATCCCAAACCAATAATGGAAAAATACCCGTCAAGAAATGCTCAATAATAAGAAAGAAAACTTAAACTAAAAAACAAACCCAAACAAAAACAACCCAAACAAAAACAACCCAATTCAGACAAACCAAGTGCAAAACTCCCCAACTAAAGAATAGATAAACAAAACCAAACAGGGAAAAGGTCTTGCAGGAGATCGAAGGACATCATCATTGTCATGATCATCATCATTATCATCATCATCATCATCATCAGTCCCTCGACCAAGATGGTTATCCTGAGGGACATGAGCATTACAGCAGGCAACAGTTTTATTGTTTTCCAGGCTGGTCTGTATTCAGCCTTTCACAGCAGTACTGACATTTTTGGTTTGAAAGCAGGACCAGCAGCTTATTATGTGTGTGGGTTTTTTCTGAATGATGATCTCTTTTACCAGGAATTAGAGGAGGTTCGGACAGTTTCAGACAGGGCCAGCACCATCAGAAGCCTTCTTCATCACTTCAGCCATAAGGTACAGATTAATCCTTTTTTTTTTCTTTTTTTTTTGTCTTGTCTGATCTTTGTGCATATCTGTAAGTTATTTAGATACTGTAGTTTTCAGGTTGTTTTTATTCTGCCCCCTTTCTCTGTTATTGCAGGATGGCTTGCATTCATGCCTTTCTTTTATGCCATTTCTGTCTGTTATCTGCCATTTCTGTCTGTCTGTTATGTCATTTCTGTCTTGTCTTTTGCCTTTTTGTTTGTTTGTTTTTTCTGGAGAGGGGGGCATGCATTTCATTTTGAAAATGTTTAATGCAATGTGGAAAAATCAGTTTGTTAACAGAAAAACTACTATCAAGGAGTACACAACACCGACAGCACGCCTACCAGCATGAAGTAGAGCCAAGGACAGGTAAGAAAAGGAGTCCTCTGTCACTCAAATGGTTTATGAATAAAATAACTATGCAGTCTGAAAAGTAGGATATTCTTTCCTCAGGTTCATTGGTGGTTTCGAGATCTTGGGCACATGATTTACAGCTGTGTCCAGCGGCGTTTGTTGAATAATTAATATTAATAAAATAACGTTGCATATTACAGATTGCTTTTGTATGTTTTGTCTTTTTGTGATTTATCAGATTAATTCATTACGCTATGTTTTTTAGGGGGAGGGATTTTGCTAATGTATAAACTTCACCAGTTTGAAAGTATTGTGGCCATGTGATTGTATAGTTTGTGCTTATGAAACTTTTACCATTTTCAGTGTGACTGATGATGAATTACTGCTTTCAGGATCTTTAGTGCTGGAAACAAGTGCCAAGGAACAGTCGTCTCAAGCTGTATCCTGTCTTCACAGAGGTACACTTCTGCATACTTATGTGTGGTTTTTTGCATGTTTGGTTGTTGTTGTTTTTTACAAAAAATTCTGTTTCATAATGACTGATTTTTTTCATTGTTTTCTGTGTTATTTGTTTTTGCCTTTGTTAATAATTTGAATGTGTATCATTTATCTTGATTAAAGTTATAAAACATTTTGTTATATGCTATTTTTGACGGTGAGTACAGGTGTTTCACTATTTTATGAACTCATTTTGGTGTATTTTGCTTCATGCTTTAACTGTGGTACAGTAATTGTACTACTTCATTAGCATGTTGTGTTGTACTTTTTAATGCTGTCTTTGACTTTGAGTACATCTGTTTTACCAGGTACCACACAAGGCCTACTCGCTAGCTAGCTGTGGTCATGCCAACGCCACCAGATAAATTACACGGTAATAGTTATGTCTTTGTGACCTGGTATGTATATATATGTATGCCAGTGTGTATATTATGTATGCCAGTGTGTGCATTATGTATTTGTCTACATGTCTGTCATGTGCATGGCCGGCCATTCTGTATGTTTTGTCTGTGAATGTCTTGCTTGTCTGTGTTCTTATTTCTGTCTGTCTGTGGCTTTCTGAGGTCCTGCATTTCATGTTGAAAATGTTTCACTGCCAGGTAATAGAATCAGACTGTTGACAGAGCTGCTGTCAAAGTGCATGGACCTGATGGCACACCTGCCTGCATGGGGTAAACCAGGTCTGGGGAATGGATGACTGAGTCCAGGTGAGAAAATGATAGATTTCATTTGTAACTTTGCCACTTGGAATGTGATGTGGATGCTAGTTAAACTTTGCCATTTTAAGTAATGTATGTTCTTGAACGTGTGTTGTTTAATGTAATGTGTATACTAGTTAAATGTTGACTTTGCCATGTTCTTGAATGTGTGTTATTGAATTTAATTTACATGTTAGTTAAACTTTGACTTTGCCACGTTAAGTGATGTGTGTTATTGGATGTAATGTGGATGTAAATAAAACTTGGAGGATTGACAGTATGCCTCATGATGATTTATCGCTTTCAGAATTGGAGTCCAGTGCTGAGGACAGTGTATTGCAGTAGTGTCGTCACAACTTGCAGTGCCTCAACATAGGTATGTTTCTGAAGAAGTAAGCTTTTTTGTTCACATTTTTGTCTTTTTCTGTTTGACTTGTTGTTCAGTGTTAGGTGATTTTCTTATTCAGTTATTTTTTGCCTTTAATTGCCTTTTGTGTGTTTTTTTTCATTATTGCTAACATGTATTGCTGATAATTTGTATTAGGCTGTTGTTATATTTGTGGACATCTGTTTTACCAGGTAAAACTGGCCAGAAGTTGTCAAGTCCATTGTCATCAGGCCCTGCCTCAAGCATTGGTCACCCAAGAAAGTGAAGGATAATTGGTAATACTCCTCTGTGTGTGACTGTGAACGTATACCTTTGATTTTATTATGTCATTATTTCCATGTCTGTCATCTACTCTGCCTGCCTTTGTCTGTCTTTCTGTTCTGTCTGTCTGCTTGCCTGCCTCTCTGCCTCTCTGGCATAGTTTCCATGTCTGTCATCCACTCTGCCTGCCTTTGTCTGTCTGTCTGCCTACCTCTCTGTTTGTCCTGTTTGTCTTTTTGTGGAACCACATCCGTCTGGTTTCTGTTTGCTCTTTTCTGTCTGTCTGAGTCTCTCTGCAGGCCTGCATTTCATGTTGAAAATGTTTTGCTGCCCTGTGATAGAATCAATCTGTCGACAGAGCCCCTGTCCGGGTGTATGGGCTGACAACGTCACAGCTGCCTACATGGAGGGGAGCCAAGAGGTCCTGTGATGGTACAACAGTTCAGGTGGGAAAATGACAGATTTTATTTGTATTACACTACTTAAGAAAACGACAGATTTTATTTGTATTTGACTACTTAAGAAAATTACAGATTTTATTTGTATTTAACTACTTAAGAAAATGACAGATTTTATTTGTATTTGACTACTTAAGAAAATTACAGATTCTATTTGTGTTTGACTACTGAATGTGGAGTAATGAACTGAATGCAGTGTATGTTAATGAAACTTACAGGATTGTCAGTATGACAGTGACAATGATGACTTACTGTTCAGTATTTTATTTTATACCATTTTATGTCACAGCAGATTTCTCTGCGTGAAGTTCGAGAATGACCGATGATTCCTTTCTGTTTTCAGAGTCTCTGGGGCTAGAGTGGAATGGCAAGGACGGTGCATGTAACAGACAGTGACCAAGAACTGAAGTCTGTCAACAAGGTACGGTTATACATACTCCTGTATTTTTATTTTTGTCTCCTATTTCTGACGAGACTTTATCTTTGTCCAATCTGTGTTGATTTTTTTTATCTAATTTTATTTTTGGTTGTCACTGTTACATATATCATTATTTGTTTCTGCATTTTTGTTGTCATTTTGGGTTGTGGATACTTGTTTTGTGCTAACTGTCTCTTTCGTGATGGACACCTGTTTGATGAAATACTATGTAAATGCAATCAGCTGTGGTCATGTTGGTGTTATGAGATAAGGTGAGTGACCTGTCTGTGTTAGTTATTTATTCATTTACCACTTGTCTTTTGTCGTTGACTGTTCATGCTTTAAAAAAAAAACTATTTCTACTTAAATGATGTCCATGTGTGTTACCAGGTATCACAGAAGCCTGACCAGCAGTGGTCAAGTTCAGCACCTGCCTCAGACAGCGGTCACTAAGGAAACATCAGGACACTTGGTAACTTTAGGTTTGTTTAGTTGTAGTGGTTGTAACGTTGTGTGTATGTTTGTTAGTATTTGTTTATTTATGTGATGCATTTTGTTTTGTATTTATACAAAATGCATTTGTCGTTTTGTGTATCATTCTTTATGACGTTGTGTGTATGTTAGTATTTGTTTAATTATATGATGCTTTTGTCTTTTTGCCTGTCATTTTTTGTGACGTTGTGTGTGTATGGTAGTATTTGTTTACGTGATGCAGTTGTCTGTGTATCATCCACTCTGCCTGCCCGTCTCTGTATTGTTTGTATTTGCATTTCTGTCTTCTCCCTTTTCTATTCTGTCTGTCTGTCTTCCTGTGGGTCTGCATTTTATCATGAAGGTGTTTCACTATCGCTATGTGATAGAATCAGTCTGTCATCAGATAGCTGCTGCCGCTGATGTCAACACCTGCCAGCATTAAGGGGGAACTTCTGTGACAAAATGCAGGTGAGGAAATCACTGAACTTCTGTGATAAAATGCAGGTGAGAAAATGATTGAACTTCTGTGACAAAATGCAGGTGAGAAAATGACTGAACTCATCCATTCAGCCCAAAATAGTTTTGTGGTCACTAGTTCACTGACATGTAAAGGACTCTTGCATCAGCTTTCACTGTGTCCTTCAATGTGACTACAGAAAAACTAGCAAGTAAAATGTTCAGGCAACAACATATTTTTTGTTTGCAATTTCAGTTGTTCTCGTGTACATTGGTCGGCTGGTTCTGGGAGGAAAAGCTCGCAATGGAGGGGCTGAAGATAGATTGTGACGTTGTTTTGTGGTAATCCTTGTGGATTTCATCTTTAAAAATGTTGCTAAGTCGTTTTAATATCTAAGCAAATAGTGCATTGGTGAATTTTTTTTACAAAGGCTGTAAAGAATACAAGATCTGTAAAGAACATTAATTCATTATGTTTCAAAATGAAATGATCAGATGACTGTAATGTGTAAGCCAAGGAAGCAAAGAAATGTTCAGTGTAGCTCATCATTTGTTGTTACTTTCAGGAACTGTGGGGGTGAGAACTGAATCCAGTGACCAGGAATGGGCGTCCACACCACGCAACTCCTGCAGAACTCGGCCCAGGGCCCAGTGCTGAAATTAACGCGCCCCTTCTTCCTTTTACCAAGTCCAAGTGTGGTCAGTTTCTGCTACAATTAGCACCAGCTGGGATGGGATGGATGGATGGACAGCAGCTGAGAGGAGGTGAAAGTGGGGGATACTGACTGACAGCTGCGCATCATGGTGGAACGACAGCCGTCAGGAACATCTTGGTGGAGGAGTGGAATGATCACACTGTGTAGAGGTAATGCGTGAGATGAAAAAGAAAGCGGGGTTATAGAAATGCGAATGCATTTTTAAAGGATAGCTGTGAATTTATCAAGTTTCTAAGAACTGAAAGTGACTCTTTCAGGTATTTGACTTAATGAATCAAGACATGAAACAGTAATGGTTTTGAAGAGTCATTAATGCATTTTATAAGATCATAACATTGAGTCATTTTGATATTTCAATCAGTGAAATTAAAAATAAAATGAAATTGACCCATTTAGGTATTTGACGTAATGAGGAAAATTATGAAACAGTGTTGATGTTTTTGAAGAAACATTAATTTATTTTGTTATGAAATCATAATCTTGTTCATTGAATTATTTGATATTGGAATCGACAAATTTAATGATGAATTGCAGCATATTTTTAAAAGAATAATTTTGAATTTGTTCTGCTTTAAAGGGGATAAGAAAAAGTAATCTTTGATATTTTAGCAAGTAAAGCAAATGACAAAACATATAACCATATCTTGAAAGCATTTTTTTATTTGGGAAAGAAAACCCTATGATGCCAATAACCAGAAGACTTCATTTCAATATTTAAGAGCCCTAGGCTCGGGCATAAGGTGACATTTTCAGAAAACATTCATTGGTGATGTGAATTTGCTTGCAGGAAGCAGGATCAAGGTAACATCTGGACAAACCCCAGGTTGAAAAGAAAGCTTTGTGTTTTGTATATGGTAGATTTCTTTATGTACAGAGCTGTATAGTCTCTGCAGGAAATGATATTTTCTTGAATACATTGCAAGTATAGATCTCTATGTGAAATAATATCTTCTTGAAGACATTGCAAGTATAGATCTCTATGTGAAATAATATCTTCTTGAAGACATTGCAAGTATAGATCTCTACATGAAATCATATCTTCTTGAAGACATTACAAGTATAGATCTCTACATGAAATCATATCTTCTTGAAGACATTGCAAGTATAGATCTCTATGTGAAAAAATGTCTTCTTGAATACATTGCAAGTATAGATCTCTACGTGAAAAAAAATCTTATTCAATACATTGCAAGTATAGATCTCTAAGTGAAAAAACATCTTATTGAGTATACTGCAAGTATAGATCTCAATGTGAAATAATATCTTATTGAATACACTGCAAGTGTAGATGTCTACGTGAAATAATATCTTCTTGAATATACTGTAAGTATAGCAAACACTTTTGTGATTAAATACTTTGCAAAAGAAAATGGAGATTGCTTTTTTTGTTGGTGGAGATGTCAAGTGTACATTGTCAGATTAATCAATCAGCAGAAAAATCAAAATACACTTGCCTCAGGTGAGGATTTTTGTCTCCATTTTCAGAGCAATAAAGCAACAAAAAATAAAGCAATTTACTTCATTTAAATCGACGATAAAACCGAGAATACAAATGCTTAATTTTACAAGGAAAAAAGGAAATTCATATATACATTTATAGTTTGTAATTTGGAATGTTAGAAGACAAAGCCATATGAGTAATGTTAATTCACTGATGTACATGTAAACATCTAAAAGTGTTTGAATCAAACTGTTGTAGTTTCTGAGATTACTGAAGCTACTTACTGCTTTCAGGAGCTGTGGAGCCAGAATCCAGTGCCCAAGAATCTGCTGTGGACAAGTCACCGGGGACTGAACAGGTAAGGTTTTATTTTCTCCTCTGTCTGTACTGTACTTGTTTCACTGGTCAGCTCTTCAATCTTGCTTTGGTGAAGAATGCCTTTAAAAATGAAATCTCTGAAAAATTCATGAAATTTTGATCAGCTCCCCAGTTAAGCAAAAGTGATTGCATTAAAAAAAAACAAAACCCAACTGTTTGAGCAGAAGTGTTACAACACCATGGTCTGTACTGCAGTCAGAATGTACATGATACCCCACCTGTGAAAACAGGTACACTTGAGACAGGAATGTAGTGGATTCCAAGATATATCCTACTCAGTACTCACGCACAGTGAATTAACATATCTTTTTTTTTTTTTTTTTTTTTAGTATATACAGGATTTGTACATGAGCCTGGGAGTCTGAAACAGTGATGGGAAAAGTGTAGGAAATATCAGGAGTCTTTTTGCCTGTAGGAGACCTGCCTATCTGACTTTTTTTTAAAAACAGATATTTTGACCCCAGGTATGAAAATACATATTTACTGATTAAAAAAAAAGATTTTGACAACCACAAAAAGTAAGAAAAAAAAGTGAAACCGTGACAAATAGTATAAGGGATGTAACTCTGCTATGTCGATTTCTTCCTTTCTCTGCATTACGTCACAAGTCATTACTGGATATTCTCTCTCTCTCTCTCTCTCTCTCTCTCTCTCTCTCTCTCTCTCTCTCTCTCTCTCTCTCTCTCTCTCTCTCTGGGGGACGGATAGCCTAGTGGTCAGAATATTGCGCTGGCAATTTGACGACCCGGGTTTGAGTCCGGTCAAGGAGATTTTTCTCCTGGAGTTAACATCAGTGCTGATTCCACTGTCCCCAAAAGTCCTTCAGATGAGACTTTAAACCAAGGCCCCGTGTGCGAACGCATGCAGAACATCTTGCACACACGTTAAATCCTGTTCCGCTTTTCGTAAGAGTAGGCCATCGTGTGCCGGTGGGAACAGATGACATTTACAAAACTGCATACACATGGGGACTGGATGTAAAAAAGCACAAGAGTACTTATCCCATTATCCTTGATAAAAAAGAATAAATCAAATCAAATCAATCAATCAAATCTCTCTTACTCACACACACACACACACACACACACACACACACACACACACACACACACACACACACAGACACACACACACATACACACACACACACACACACACACACACACACACACACACACACACACACACACACACACACACACACACACACATACACACACACACACACACACACACACACACACACACACACACACACACACACACACACACACACACACACAACACACACACACACACACCACACACACACACCACACACACACACACACACACACACACACACACACACACACAACACACACACACACACATAGCTGTTTGAGGGGATTTTCCCCCTGGAGTTAACAACAGTGCTGACGCCACTCTCCCCAAAAGTCCTTTGGATGGGACTGTAAGCCGAGGCCCTGTGTGCAAACACACGCAGAACATCTTTCGCACACCTTAAATCCTGTTACGCTTTTCATAAGAGTAGGCCATTGTGTGCTGGTGGGAAAAGATAAGATTTACAAAACTACATACACACGGGGACTGGATTTAAAAAGCACATGAGGGCTTAAATCTATTATCCTCCATATAAAAGAGTAAATAAATAAAAGAATTTAAGAAAAGAGAATAAAATAAAAAAAAAAACCCACATACACACTCACACCCACACATACTCACACACACACACACACACACACACACACGCAAACGCAAAATCAGGAAGAATGGAAAACGATCAGGCAATAAATGGTGGACTAAAGAATGTGAGGATGCTGTAAACTATAAAAAGGAACAGTATAAAATATGGTTAAAAAACCAATCAGAGGAAAACTTTATTCATATGAAATATGCTAAATGTCATAGTAAGAAAACAATTGCTCAGGCGAAAAACAATTATTGGACAGAATTCTGTATTAATGAAGTTTCAGAATCCAAGGATATGCATAAAGTTTGGAAGAAAGTTACTGAAATGAAAAACGGATTTGAACTCACATTGTTTCCAATCAAATTTGAAAAAAAACAGATTTCCAAGCATATTTGAAAAAGCAGAAGCCTTTGCTACAATGTTTGCAGATAATAGTTCATCCTTAAAGCTTCAATCAGACATCAAAAGTTATGACTCTTCAGAAAAGCTAGACAAATTAGAAAATATATCATGTAATGCGGATTATTTGAATGCTCCTCTTCAATATGATGAATTTATTGAAACCTTAGATTCATTTACTTTTAACAAGACAGCAGTTGGTCCTGATGGTGTATCTTATCAAATGCTGGCCCATATGCCTTTAAAATGGAAAAGACTACTTTATTCATTTTTCCAAAAGTGTTGGATAAATGGCGCTCTTCCTAATATCTGGAGGCAGTCTATAGTAGTTCCAATCCTTAAGAAAGGTAAGTTGAGGTCATCAATAGATAGTTATAGACCAATTGCTCTTACTTCACATGTGGGTAAAGTAATGGAAAAAATTATACATAAGCGTCTGTTTCATTATTGTGAAAAGAATAATGTTACCCAACTAATCAGGCTGGCTTTCGAAAGGGAAGATGTACTTCTGATCACTTAGTTAAGTTAACTCACCAGATTAAAAAACAATTTGCCAGAAGGAAAAGTGTGTTAGCCACATTCTTTGATGTGAAGAAAGCATACGATAGAGTCTGTCATGAAAAATTGTTGCATAAATTGAAGAATATTGGTATCAATGGAATGTTATATAAATATCTTCACAATTTTTTATCTAATAGATCAATCTGCACTAAATTGGGCTCAGCTTACTCATCCTATAAATCTATCAATTTAGGTATACCGCAGGGATCAGTGCTTGCTCCCATGTTGTTTTCTATTCTTGTACATGATCTCCCTAGTTGTCTGTCAACTAATACTCAAGTCGTTCAGTATGCTGATGATATCGCAATATGGATAAATACTTCAGTTAGGAAAAACACCAAAAAGAGAGTTACCAATTATGTTGAACATTTATATCAAGATGAATTAAATAAATTCTGTAGCTTTATGAAGGAAAATAAGTTAGAACTATCTGCAGAAAAAACATGTCTTTTGCTCTTTAATAATGGTGAAAATCCATCAAAACTACCAACCCTAAAATTAGAAGGAACAGTGCTTAAGTATAAACCATATGTAAAATTCTTAGGTGTAATTTTAACTAGAAAGTTGAGCTGGAAGATGCACATCGACCA
>CM060348.1:24101482-24111482 GCA_030674155.1 Stramonita haemastoma
TACAACAAGGCCACCAGTGCAGTGTACGACAACAGCAACATTGGAGAGTGGTTTCGAACAACAGTTGGAGTAAAGCAGGGATGTCTACTCTCACCCACTCTTTTCAACATCTTCCTGGAGAGAATCATGGCTGATGCACTGGAACACTATAAAGGATCAGTCAGCATTGGCAGAACAAATACAAACCTCCGCTTCGCAGAAGACATTGACGGACTAGCAGGATCAGAACAAGAGCTTACCAGCCAAACAGAACACCTGAACATGGCCTCTAAAACATACGGCATGGAAATCAGTGCAGAGACCAAACTGATGACCAGTAATGCCAAGGGCATCAGCACTGATATCAGGTTCAATGACCAGAAGCTGGAAACGGTTCAAAGCTTCAGGTACCTGGGAGCAGTTGTATCAGACAAGGGGTCCAAGCCAGAAGTAGTATGCAGGATTGCACAGACAATAACAGCACTGTCAAAACTGAACACCGTCTGGAAAGATAAAAATATTTCACTTTAAGTCCAAGATCAGACTAATGCGCTCCCTTGTCATATCCCTATTCCTGTATGCCTGTGAATTGTGGACCCTGACTGCTGATTTGGAGAGAATAGTACCGGCGGTAGAGATGAGATGCTTCTGGAGACTCCTTGGCATCTCCTACAGAGACCACATGAGCAACGAGGATGTGCATAGCAGAATCCAGCAAACCATTGGTCCATACGAAAATTTTCTATCAATCATAAAGAAGCGTAAACTTAAATGGTACGGGCATGTCACAAGATCAAAAGGACTTGCAAAAACAATACTGCAAGGCACTGTCCAAGGAGGAAGAAAAAGAGGCAGACCAAATAAGAGATGGAAGGACAACATCAGCGAATGGACGGGCCTAGAACTCAACCAAATTTTGAGAAAGGCAGAAGAGAGAGAGGAATGGAGGGAACTGGTGGTCAAGTCTTCAGGGGTGCCCCCACAGTCACCAGACTAAGGGATAGATAGATGGACAGATAGATAACCTCCAGAAGGAGTTGGTTCCTGTGGCCCAGCTTTCATCATCACTTTTCGCCGTACTGGCTTATAGGTTCTGTGGTCTGGACAGGGGATTTGTAGAAGCTTTTTGGGGTTATCTGATTTTCGTTTCAAAGGATTGAATCTTGCTGCCTGTTTTTGCATTTGAGGTCCAGCGTTCACACTGACTCGTACAGCAGTGAGGATCAGACGAGGGCTTGAAACAGTTGAAGTTTTCTGGAGACTGGTCTGCTTGCTTGTCCGAATCCTGGCCAGCTCTGCCATGGCCGAGGTTACAAGGGCTTGTCTGATCTTTATTTATTTATTAATTTATTTATTCTTTTATTTCGAGGATAATGGAGTAAGCACTCGTGTGCTTTTTTACATCTAGTCCCCGTGTGTATGCAGTTTTGTAAATGTCATCTGTTCCCACCAGCACACAATGGCCTACTCTTACGAAAAGCGGAACATGTGTGCAAGATGTTTTGCGTGCGTTCACACACAGGGCCTTGGTTTATATTCTTTCTTGCATACAATACTGTAAGTGCCTGTGCATTCTGTCTTGCATACAATACCATAAGTGCCAGCTCATTCTGTCATGCATACAATACCATAAGTGCCAGCTCATTCTGTCTTGCATACAACACCATAAGTGCTAGTTCATTCTTTCTTGCATACAATACCATAAGTGCTAGTTCATTCTGTCTTGCATACAATACCATAAGTGCCAGTTTACTCTTCCTTGCATAATTATAATACCATAGGTCCTAGCTCATTTTTCTAGCTTGCATAGAAGTTCTTGGAGTTCATTGTTAATGCTTCTAAGGAGATCAATGTCATCAGCAAACTGCAGATTGCAAACGGGTGTGTCACCAAGACAGACAGTGGGGACAATGTTATCCTCTGAGCCTTATCTAGTACTGTTAGGTTACTAGAAATACAAGAAAAATGGGGAGGGTGAGTGGAAAGAACATTAATTTTTTTCTCATGTTTATTCTGAACTTGACCATTTATTTTTTATTTCGGGTTAAATATTTCTGAAAATTAAACAAAACTTCTTTTTTTTCAAATGACGTGGGAAGAAAACCACTCCATTGATAGCAGAACTGAAATTTGTTTTTAAAAAGTCAAAATAGCAGCCTAAGCTGGTAGGAGTGGTAAATGAAGATTTAAATAACGCTCCATACCACTGTGTCTACAGCTACATACCATTGTGTTTACCTACTGTTGTGTCCACATGCATTCCGACAGACTGACTGACCAACAGCCCCTGCCCCAATGCATGCTGACTGTTATTGCTAACACCAACCCTAACCTAACACTAACCTTGTTTCTTAATTAATCCTGGCCCCTCATGTGGACACAAAGACAGGTAGACACCTTGGTACAAGCTGACAACAGTGGTCAAATAATTTTTTCCTGGGTTTGAGGGAGGGGGCAGAGTTGTCAGAAAAGGATGCTAGGAATGGGAGGCTGCATGTTCTAGTCTGCCAGAATGGGGAAAGGAGGGGGGGGTGATGGCTCATGGACAGCTGATTACTTGAACACACTGTCACTGGTTCTTTTTGTTTGTCAGTTTCACTTGTAGAACCCCATTTCTGCTGCATTTATCACATGTTCATCATCTTTCTTCATAGTCCAGGCTTTACATCTCTTTATTCTTTTATTTAGAGGATAATGGTATAAGCACTCGTAGGCTTTTTTTTTTTACATCTAGTGCCCATATGTATGCAGTGCACGACTTCGGTATTTTTTGCCTCGTTTCCTGCAGCAGCTACTTGAATTAGAATTGGATGAGACTATAAACCAAGGCCCCGTGTGCAAACGCACGCAGAACATCTTGTGCACACATCAAATCCTGTTCTGCTTTTTGTAAGAGTAGGCCATCATGTGCCGGTGGGAACAGATGACATTTACAAAACTGCATACACACGGGGACTGGATGTAAAAAAGCATATGATTGCTTATTCCATTATCTTTAATATAAAAGAAAAAAAAATAAATGAATAAGAATTCTCTTCATAGTTGTGATATCTCTGGATGAAAGGGCGGTGTCATTAATGAATTATGGTGGTGAAATTCTTTTCTCCTGTTTTGAATCCCATACATTCTGTGTCTGCCTCTGTCGTCGTATGCTCTGTGTCAATGTTGAAAAGGTGGAGAGAGAGAAGAAAACCTTGCTGGACTCCCTTTGTTGGGTGAGATTCAGTGTCAGGAGAAGGTTACTGGTGTTGGTAGAGAGATGCTAAAAGTGAGATCTGATGTCTGGAAAAGCCCATTGTTGCTGGTGTTGGTAGAGAGATGCTAAGAATGAGAATCTGATGTCTGGAAAAGCCCATTGTTGCTGGTGTTGGTAGAGAGATGCTAAGAGAGAGATCTGATGTCTGGAAAAGCCCATTGTTGCTGGTGGAGAGATGCTAAGAATGAGAATCTGATGTCTGGAAAAGCCCATTGTTGCTGGTGGAGAGATGCTAAGAATGAGAATCTGATGTCTGGAAAAGCCCATTGTTGCTGGTGGAGAGATGCTAAGAATGAGAATCTGATGTCTGGAAAAGCCCATTGTTGCTGGTGGAGAGATGCTAAGAATGAGAATCTGATGTCTGGAAAAGCCCATTGTTGCTGGTGGAGAGATGCTAAGAATGAGATTTGATGTCTAGAAAAACCCACTGTTGCTGGTGTTGGTAGAGAGATGCTAAGAGTGAGGTCTGATGTCTGGAAAAGCCTATATCTGTCAGGCCTGTGAACAAGTGGTTGTGTATGGAACCGTCCAATGCCTTGCTGTATTCTGTAACAATTGTAGGCTTTCTGTTCAGCGTTCCTGATTTTCTCTATAAGTATTTGTAATACAAACAACGTGTCTGTTGTTCTGCTGTTTCTTCTTTAACCTGCCTGGCAGTCTGGGAACTCTTCTTCTTCCACTTTGATTTTAATTCCGTTTGATGAGGATCAGAATTTTGCCAGTGTGACTGATAAGGGGCAATGTAGGAGGAGAGAGAGAAAGAGAGAGAGAGTGATTGCGAGTGAGTGCGAGTGAGAGAGAGAGAGAGAGAACTCTGAACTCTGAACTCTGAAATTTAATGTACTTCGGCCTTGGGCCACAATACATGGTTGACGTAGGAGAGATTGACAGTACCACAGCATGGGCAAAAATCCAAAGAAAATAATACTACCAAGCTCAGTTTATATGCAAGGAATAATGAAGACAATGCACAAATACATAATAGGACAACTGAATCAAACAAATATCACAAGTGTACCTTCCCTATGACTAAAAAGTCATATACATATAGCTACTCAAAATCATATCATAACGATAACCCTTGTCATCGTTTGTGACGTAACATTCTAATACAGCATTTTTTTCTTCTTATTGATTACGTGAAAGATGTATCTAGACAGAGAGTAATTTTTTTCTCTGTTTTCGGCTTTAAGCAGATCGTGTAACGGTCTACCAACACAATCACTTAAAAATTTAATTCTTAAATCATTATACATGAAACACTCATAAAGGAAATGCTTTTCGTCTTCAACTTTAAGTTTACAAAATGGACATTTTCTTTTGATTTTGTTTACTATATCGATGTACATTGTTGTTCAGTGGCAAAACATGACATCTCACCTGTGACACAGCTACTCTAAAACAGTATGTATCTAACTGTAAAATATATTCTTCTTTAGCAAATATTGTTTTGAAGCTCCTATAGCTGTCGTACCTGTCTCTATCTCTAATTGTACTGTACCATTCCTGAATAAACATATGAAATAGACTTTGCTTAAACATACGTAAGAATGTTTTAACGTCACCAACTCCCTGTTGAAGGCACACAAAACTAAATCCTGTATCACATAGAATTTGTCTAATCTTAGAGAGAGAGACAGAGAGAGAGAGAGTGCACAAAAAAGGGCAAAAGAATGATCTACCCACATGCACAGGCAATCCATGCAGTGGTATATCTTAATAATATCTCAGTGGTGATGGGTATTACCATATGGTATTGTTGCTTTTGTTGTTTTTTCTTTTCTTCCTTCTAATATACAATCTGTGTGGATTGGTTTTTTGTTGTTTTGGTTTGTTTGGTTTTTTTGTGTGTGTGGTTTTTTTTTGTTGTTGTTGTTGTTGTTGTTTGATTGTATGTTTGTTAGCGTATATGTTATTTCCTCTCAGTGGTGATGGGTATTATTATAAGGTATTGTTGCATTTGTTGTTTTTTTCCTTATCTTCCTTCTAAAAATATATAGTATGAACTGAAGTATAGAGATATTGTAATCTGACATAAATTGCTTATTGACATTTCATGGATTCTTTTTTTAAAGTCTTAAATAATGGTTTTTGGTTACATTGTAACTGATATAAGCTGTTTTTTGTGTTGTTGTTTTTTTGACACTATATGATTTTATAAAAGATTCTAAATGTGTTCATGTATGTACGAGTATACGTGCTGAGTGGATGAGCGCAAACCGTGTGTGTGTAGGTGTGTAGGTGTGTGTGTGTGTGTGCATGTGTGTGTATTACTTTTGAGTGGGAGTTGTTTTGTTTTTTCTTTTGGTTGTTTTTGCTGTTATTGTTGTTGCTTGTATTATCTATAGACATATTTTATTTTAAGGCTGTTGAAATCATGTTAGCTAATTAATGTTGGTGAAATGTTTGTTGTTGTTTTATTTGTTTGTTTGTTTGTTTTTTCCTCTTTTCCTTCTTTTGTTGGTTTTATTGTTTGCTAGGGATTTTCTGGGGTTTTTTTGTTGGGGTTTTTTGTTTTGTTTTGATTTTTGTTCTTGTTTTGATTTTTTTCTTTTCTTTAGATAGATGGCTTAATGGAAAAAAGCAAATCGATGCTTATTCAAAGTACCATCTGGAAATAAAAATTTGATTGATTGATTGATTGAATAACATATTGCCAACAATACGTGCTGCTGTAAAACGATCATAACAGTAGCATACTTACTTGAGTATGTGTATGAATAAATACAAAACACACCAGATGTTAGGTGCTGTTCACATTTCCGTTCTCCTAGTGAGTTTTTGTGTGCGACACTTAGACACTGGGATGGGCACAGGATGTCTGTTCTGCAGTCATACTTTTTTATATAGATTTTTGTACTTGAACACGTGTATCCTTTTATTTTGGGTTGTTTTTTGTGTGTGTGTGTGTGTGTTTTGTGTGTGTAATCTAAGGATGATAATTGAAGCGGAATGGCTGGCGTCCTTGGCACAGTCTGGTTTATTTGCCTTAAGGAATGAAATGAATTAGGTAGTGTCATTTAATGGGTTTATTTTGTGTTTTGGTGTTTTTAGATGGACGGTGTTAGGTACTTGAAAGTATCAGGAAGTGTTTGTTTTGAAACTGAAGTTGAAAGTTACTGGAGCCACTGAAACTGAATGAGGTGACAGCCCTGATATGGCTTTCGTGGTCGGTAGGGCTATAAACAATATGGCATAGTATGGTGTGTGCTTTTTGTGAAAGGTGGAGGGGGGTGTTTTTTTTCCTTTCTTAAAAAAAAGTAATAGATTGTGGCCGGTACCCTTTGATGGCCTTTGATATGGGCAGCAGCAATGCCATGAGTTTTTATATGAGCAGCAGCAATGCCATGAGTTTTTATATGGACAGCAGCAATGCCATGAGTTTTGATATGGGCAGCAGCAATGCCATGAGTTTTTCTATGGACAGCAGCAATGCCATGAGTTTTTATATGGGCAGCAGCAGTGCCATGAGTTTTTATATGAGCAGCAATGCCATGAGTTTTTATATGGGTGGCAATGCCATGAGTTTTTATATGAGCAGCAGCAATGCCATGAGTTTTTATATGGGCAGCAATGCCATGAGTTTTTATATGGGCAGCAATGCCATGAGTTTTTATATGGGCAGCAATGCCATGAGTTTTTATATGGGCAGCAGCAATGCCATGAGTTTTTATATGGGGAGCAATGCCATGAGTTTTTTATATGAACAGCAATGCCATGAGTTTTTATATCAGTAGCAATGCCATGAATTTTTATATCAGTAGCAATGCCATGAATTTTTATATCAGTAGCAATGCCATGAATTTTTATATCAGTAGCAATGCCATGAATTTTTATATGAGCAGCAGCAATGTCATGAGTTTTTATATGGGCAGCAGCAATGCCATGAGTTTTTATATGAGCAGCAATGCCATGAGTTTTTATATGGGCAGCAATGCCATGAGTTTTTATATGGGCGGCAATGCCATGAGTTTTTATATGGGCGGCAATGCCATGAATTTTTATATGGGCAGCAATGCCATGAATTTTGATATGGGCAGTAGCAATGCCATGAGTTTTTATATTGGCAGCAGTGCCACGAGTTTTTATATGGGCAGCAATGTCATGAGTTTATATGGGCAGCAATGCCATGAGTTTTTATATGGGCAGCAGCAATGCCATGAGTTTTTATATGGGCAGCAATGCCATGAGTTTTTATAAGGGCAGCAGCAATGCCATGAGTTTTTTATATGGGCAGCACTGCCATGAGTTTTTATATGGGCAGCAATGCCATGAGTTTTTATAAGGGCAGCAATGCCATGAGTTTTTCTATGGGCAGCAATGCCATGAGTTTTTATATGGGCAGCAGGAATGCCATGAGTTTTGATATGGGCAGCAATGCCATGAGTTTTTCTATGGGCAGCAATGCCATGAGTTTTTATATGGGCAGCAGCAATGCCATGAGTTTTGATATGGGCAGCAATGCCATGAGTTTTTCTTAGTGGCAAAGCTGTCTGCTGATCTTCTGTTAGATGGAAGATTATTTTACACCAACTCGTGGATCTGATGAAAAATTTGTAGAACAGTTGTACCATAGTGTTGACTTTTTTGTGCTTTTTTTTGTTATGAGATGAATTGGGCTTTAACACTATCCGTACGTTAAGGGAGAGAACCCCCCTTTTTTTTGTGTCTTTATTTTTCTTTTATTCTTTTATATCGAAGATAATGGAATAAGCATTGGACTGATCTTCATCTTTGTACATTGAAGTTATGTTCCTATTGGATGGATAACTGACTGTATTTTTGTCTAAGTATGAAATACCCCATGGTTTTGTTGATGCTTTTTTTTCTCATCCTCCTCTTCTTTTTTTTTTTGCTGCCTCATTTTCTGTGACGTCCCCGTCTGCTGTTCCCACGCTGCTCATTTCAATCTCCCCGCCACAGCCATACCCAGATTTGTTATGTTTCATCCCTGGGGTCGGGAGTCCACAGGGAGACCATTAATATTAGGACGCCGTGGGGCCACCAGTTAGAGGGGCCCTGCACTGCTGCTGGGTCACTTTGGTGGTGTTCAGTGGTGCCTGTTCTGAGCTAACCTGTGCAGGACACCACCTACTAAGCCCCCTACTAACGACAGAATTAGCTCAGTCGCGGAGCCAGACTGAGTGTGATGGCCACCTGAGGTGGCGGCCACCATAACGTCCCTACAACGACCGTCCCCTGTAGAACCTCCAGCCCCAAAGGCTTTGACACCAATTCACCACAGGCACAGAAGTGCATGGGGAAACCGAATCTGTGGTCACCATGAGACCGGAGCAACTGGGGCCACCGAATCAGAGGCAAATTTTTCATTGCATGATGATTGATGAGAATAAGGATGATGTAATGATGCTGCCATGGAAGTTCATGTGCTTTGAGACTACATGACAGGGTTGTACTCTATGCTTACTGTCATGATATTTCCTGGCGTCAACCAGGCTTGCAAGATGCAGACACGTGCAGTGTTGGTCAGGTAATTTGACCAACACTCTCCAATTTGCTTTTGTTAGATGAAGTTAGATGAAGCTCGACTGTGGTCCTAGTCTCCCCACTGAGCCCACAGCACACTCTCTCTGGTAGGAGCTGGCCAGAGCCTGAAAAATCCCTATGACTTTTATGGGATTCAAACCCGCAACCCTCAGTCTGAAATCCAAGGCGCTAACCACTGCCAATGTCACTTGTTTTGTGTTGGTAGCAAACCTGTCAACTGATCTTTCACTGGCTGGGAGGTCATTGCAGATTTGGCACCAACATAGTTATGTATCTTACAAAAACATGATGTGAAAGGTTTATGCTATACCATTTACTTGGTATTGTGTGAATGCCATTTTCTTGTATCTGTGCATGCCATTTTCTTGTATTTGTGTATGCCATTTGCTTGTATTGTGTGTATATGACATGCGGGTAGATTTCAATGGAAATTAATCATCATCACTATCAGTGCAAGTGCCCCCCCCCTTCCCATGGTCCCACATCTCTATGATCATCACCATCATCATCATCACCACCACCATCATCATCACCACCACCATCATCATCATCATCATCACCATCATCATAATCAAATTAAGTATTGTCCCCTGCCCATGGTCACACACCCATATCACCATCATCATCACCACCATCATCATCATCATCATCATCATCATCACCATCATTATCATCATCATCATTGCACATGTGACCCACTTCCCTTGGCCACACATTCCTGTCATCATCATCATAACATCATCATCATCATCAATGCAAACATCCCCATTATCATCATCATTATTATCATCATCATCAACAGAAACGTCCCCATCATCATCATCATTATCATCATCATCATCCTCAATGCAAAAATCAGTGGATTGGTAGTCTAGAGGTAACACGCCTGTGTAGAAAGCGAAAAGTCCGGGTTGGAGTGTGCGGTGGTTCAAATCTCGTTTGGGCCTAAAACTTTTCCCCCATCCATTAGATCATGAGTGGTGGTCTGGGTATTAGTCTTTCGAATGAGACAATAAACCGAGGTCCCGTGTGTTGCACATTATTATTTAGCACATGTAAAAGAACCCACGGCAGCAAGAGGGTTGTCCCTGGCAAAATTCTGTAGAAAAAAGCCACTCTGATAGGGAAACAAAATCAACTGCAGACAGGAAAAACAGAAAAAATGGGTAGGTGCTGCACTTGTGGCGACGCGCTCTCCCCAGGGAGAGCAGCCCGAATTTCATGCAGAGAAATCTGCTGTGACATAAAGTGGTATAT
>CM060348.1:24118982-24126482 GCA_030674155.1 Stramonita haemastoma
AATTCAGAATATTTCTGTTGATGTGGCCCTCGATCTTTATCAAACAAAGGTTGTTCTAGTATTGTTATATGGCTGTCAAGTTTGGGGTTATGGAAATATTGCTATTTTAGAAAAAAAAATTGCAACTTGAGTTTTTGAAACACCTCTTCAGACTTAAAAGGAGCACAATGACTACTAATCTGATATCTGGTGAAACTGGAATATACCCCCTGTCTGTTCTGACTGGTGCAAGGTTAATCAGATTTTGGTCTGATGTTATTTCTGACAATTTTGATAAATCTTCAAAATTGTATCATGTATTGTATGGTTTATATACAAAGAGGGTGTATTGCTCAGAATGGATTTTAAAAAAATCATAACATTTTAAAAGAAACAGGGGTTTGTCTGTGTGTGGGAAACAGACTTTTGTAAACAATGAAAGTTTATGTCCTAGTTTCATTCAGGCTTTAAAGGGTAATTTTGTAAAGTCATGGTCAGAAGAGCTGCAAAGAAGTAATAAATGTATATTTGATCATAATTACAAAAAAATGTTTTAAGAGGGAAAAGTACATTAGTAAGTTGCCATATAGCAATATGATTTATTATTTAGATTCAGGTGTTTTAACCATTCTTTGCCCATTGAAACCAGAGGAATGAATGGCATTTCGCCTGAAAATTGTCTTTGTAAACAATGTAACATGAAGATGATAGGAGATGAGTTTTACTTTATAATGGAATGTCCAATGGTTTGCCTATTTTTTTAAATGAATGAATATTTGTATCCAAGATCCATGTTCACATTTTGTAATCTATTCTCTTCTGACAAAAATATGTTATATTAAAACTTAGCAAATTTCTAATTAGGAGTAAAGTTGCATAACATTGATGAAAAGCTTGACTATATTTCTATTTCTGTGAAATTCTGTTTTGTAAACCTATTCTGTTAAGCATCTTGCAATGGTTATGTTTTTATTTTAACTCTTCCTTTAACTTAAAAATTGTTTTTTTTATCTATTACTACTTTGACACCAAGTTCGGTAGGACAGTGAAGGACATGTTTCGAGTATGCCCCGATAAGAAAAAGTTCAAATTCTAAAACAGAAATTCCGGTGGGTTACAAGCAATATATAAAACAACCACGTAATGATTGAAATTTATAACACGTGTATTTGGGTGTTAAAAAAATTGAAATTTTGAATGTGGTTAGATTAAAAGCAAAAAGCTGGCTTGAATAAATGAAAGTACAATGTTGTCTGATGATGATCAGATACAGTGTTTTTTTTAAATTTTGATTTTAATTAATGTATTTATTTTTTTCGAGGATAATGGAATAAGCACTCACGTGCTTTTTTTTTTATTTTTTACATCCAGTCTCTATGTGTATGCTGTTTTGTCAGTTTTGTCATCAGTTCCCACCGGCACACAATGGCCTACTCTCCCAAATAGTGGAATGGGTTTTAACGTGTGCGCAAGATGTTCTTCGTGTGTTCGCACACGGGACCTGGGTTTAATGATGATGATGATGATGATGATGATAATAATTTGGAATTAATGTCTCAAAGCACATGCACATCCATAGCATTATCATTCATAATCAAAAAAAACATTGCCTCAGATTCGATCGTCTCAGGAGCCCTGGTCTCATGGTGACTTCAGATTAATGGTTTCCCCATACACTTCTGTGCCCGTGGTGAGTTCGTTTCAAAGCCTTTTGGGTTGGAGGTTCAAAGGGGACGGTCGTTGGAGGGATGTTGTGGTAGTCGCCACCTCAGGTGGGTGACTTACTCAGTCTGGCTCCGGGACTAAGCTAATACTGTCGTTAGTAGGGGGCTTAGTAGGTGATGTTAGCTTAGAACAGGTATATTGAACACCACTAAAGTGACTCGGCAGCAGTGCAGGGCCCCTCTGGCTGGTGGCCCCATGGCGGCCTGACATTGATGGGCTCTCTGTGTACTCTCGACTCTGAGGATGAGACAGAACGAATCTGGGTATGGCTGTGGCGGAGAGAATGGGATGAGCAGCGTGGGAACAGCAAGACAGGAATGTCACAAAAGATGAGGCAGCAAAAAAAGCTAACAAACAAACAAAAAACAAACCAACCTAGCTAACTCCCTGCCACCCACAGTGATCAATAACATTACTGCTCACTCTCTTTGCGCGCCTTGGCTTCAGTACAGTCCCCCAGTTCATCCAGTTGTCAGTGGGTACCTGATTCGATTTGATTTGGTTGATTTGATTTATTCTTTTATATCGAGGATAATGGAATAAGCACTCTTGTGCTTTTTTTTTTTTTACATCTAGTCCCCGTGGGTATGCAGTTTTGTAAATGTCATCTGTTCCCACCGGCACACGATGGCCTACTCTTCCGAAAAGCGGAACAGGATTTAACGCGTGCGCAAGATGTTCTGCGTGCGTTCGCACACGGGGCCTCGGTTTAAAGTCTCATCCGAAGGACTTTTGGGGAGAGTGGAAAAATCTCCTCGACCGGATTCGAACCCGGGTCGTCAAATTGCCAGCGCAATGTTCTGACCACTAGGCTATCCGTAACCCCCCCCCCCCCCCCCCCCCCCCCCCCCCCTCTTTAGGGTCAGGGAAGGTAAATCAGCGAGGGAGAGGAGATGGGCACCACCACCCTCAATGATTATGCTGGCTCCCTAGAGAAGCTGAGGTCTCTGACGCCTCCCTCCTCAACGACCACACAGGTTATGGGACACCTTTTCCTTTAAAAAAAAAAAAAAAAAAATTTTACTCTATCCCCGATAAGATCCTGTCTACACTAGTGGTCTCCCCTTGGTCAATAGGCAGTTGTCTCCCTTCCCCCTTCAGGTGATAAAGGGGTGTCCCATTGAGAAACTTGTCATGTCTGTTGTTGGGCAGTGTGCAATAAATCGTTGTCTGCTTTTGCACAAGCACAGGCTACCCACCCTGTCTGTCCCCGCCCGTGTTATCTATCTGTGTGAGTGTGTGTGTGTGTGTGTGTGTGTGTGTGTGTGTGTGTGTGTGTGTGTGTGTGTGTGTGTGTGTGTGTGTGTGTGTGTGATTTGATTTGATTCTTTTATATCGAGGATAATGGAACAAGAGAGAGAGAGAGTGTATGTGTGAGTGTGTATGTGTGAGTGTGTGCTTGTGTCTGTCTGTGTCTGTCTCTGTATGTATGTATGTATGTATGTATGTATGTATGTAAAAACAAACACATATGCTTTTTCATTTCAAAAGAGCACACGAGTGTATTCATTATCCTCGAAATAAAAGAATTTGATTTAATCTCTCTCTCTCTCTCTCTCTCTCTCTCTCTCATCTCTCTCTCTCTCTCTCTCTCTCTCTCTCTCTCTCTCTCTCCCCTCTCTCTGATGAAAAAAAGTATGTAATGCTTACTTACTCTGTTACCTTTGAAAAATAAAGATTATTCATTCATTCATTATTCATTCTCTCTCTCTCTCTCTCTCTCTCTCTCTCTCTCTCTCTCTCTCTCTCTCTCTCTCCTCTCTCTCCTCTCTCTCTCTCTCTCTCTCTCGTCATTAGAACACTATGCCTGATTTTTTTTCTCTAGGGTGCGTTCCTCAGACAAACTGAACCTGGCAGAACCCATCCCTCTCCAGGCACAGTTGCATGTTGGGTATGTTCGCGGTTTTCTAACCCACCGAACGCTAACAGGGATTTCAGGATCTTTAACGTGCACATTTGATCTTCTACACACCAAGGAAATTTAAGACTTTGTCAGGTATGCGCTTTGTAAGTGGACCCAGGAGATACCACCACCAAAAACAACAACAACAACAGAAAACAACCTAAAAGATCCCAACTCTTAATTCACAGGACGCCATAGACAAAATTAATGTAGAGTAGCGTGGATTCGAACCCGCGACTTCATGGACCTAGGAGATTGAAATCAAATACTCTTACCCACTCAGTGTCTGCCATGAACTGAATACGTGTGACAAATCGCTTTGTCGATCATAGATGAACTGAACTAGCTGGTAGTATAGTGGGCCTAGGGCCGGGGTAAGAGGCATAAAGGGACTAAAGAGACTGGAGAAATACAAGTTGATAAATAAGAATTTGTCACGCAACTTGGGCTTAGTAACGGAGTCATGGAAATAAATGAGAACTGTCTGAATCTCGCGACTTGCCAAGCAACGAAACTATCTTGGAGTTGATAGATCTCTCTTTTATTTTTTTTTCGTATCTTGGCTAGGGCTCTAAGGTTCACCAATGATGAGATTTTTTGAGACTGTGGGATTTTTCTTTTTTTTGCCCACCATTTAGATAGCTGCATACAGTGATACCATCCACCTCTTCTCCTTCTTCTGCTCTTCTCCATCTCCCTCTTTCATTCTTCATTCCCCCAAACCCTCCTTATTTATTTATTTATTTATTTATTTATTTATTTACCAGCTATCTAGCTATCTATCTTATCATTTTTTATCAAGGATAGTGGACTAAGCACTTATGTGTTTTTTTATATCAAGTTCCCGTGTGTATGCGGTTTTTGTTAAGTTTTGTCATCTGTTCCCACCGGCACACAATAGCTTACTCTTTCGAAAAGTGGAACAGGTTTTAACGTGTGCGCAAGATGTTCTGCATGCGTTAGCACACAGGGCCTCAGTTTATAGTCTCATCCGCAAGAACTTTTAAGGGGAGTGGAGTCGGCACTGATGTTAACTCCAAGGGAAAAATGTATCCCCTTGAACGGGATTCGACCCCGGGTCATCAGATTGCGAGCACAATGTTCTAACCACGAGACTATCCCGCCCCGCTTAGCTTCCCCCTTGCACCTGCACTCTCCCCCACCCACCCACCCCGACTTCCCACTCCTCTTTTGTTGCTGTTGTTTTGTTGTTAATCCTCCCCCCCCCCCTCCGCCCCCCCTCCCCTTATTGTTTGATTTTTCTTTGCCCCTGATAGGAGAGAAGGTTGGTTGCCTTGGTGTCTTTTCCCCCTGTAAATGTAAATCTATAGACTGTAAATGTAAGACTGTAAACTGTAAGACTGTAAATCAAGGTCCCGTGTGCGAACGTACGCAGAACATCTTGCGCACACGTTAAAACCTGTTATCTTGATGTTATCCCTGAAAAGGGCGGGGACTGGATGTAAAAAAAAAGCACACGAGTGCTTATCTATTATCCTCGAATAAAAGAATTTGCTTTGCCTTGCCTTGCCTTGCCTTGCCTTGCCTTCTCCCCTGGTAGCAAGAAAAGAAAAGGGGGATTCAGCCGACACCTTGGCTACTCCTATGACAGAAAAAAACCCCACTAGTGATAGTAACAGTAGAGGCGCGGAAGAATAGTAGAGAGGGGGGTAGAGGCATGATGGGGGTGGTGGCTAAGCATTGTGACAGCCCCCTCTCTCTCTCTCTCTCTCTGAACTTTCCGAGGTCAAGACGAAGTAATAATGTTTGACTTCGGTAGCGCGTTTGATTTGCCACTGTAAAACTAGCGACTGGGCACACTCAGAGAGGTCTGAGGTAGTGGTGTGTGGGTGTGTGTGGATCTTTCTACTGTGGGTTTTGTTGTGTGTATTGGTGTGTGTGTGTGGCAGGAGGTTGAGGGTGTTTGCTCACCAGCTCTGTGGATTTACTGAACCTGTGTGGTGTGGTGTGCATTTCAGCAGAAATTTCAACAAAGTGGTGGTGGTGTGTGGAGACGTAGTGTTTTCTAGAAGTTTGCCCCCTTTTTTTTTGGAGTGGGGTGGGGGGTAATTTGTTGGTATTGGCTTGCGGTGTGCTGCGTATGGTTTACTTGAATATCAATGATGATAATAGTGTAATGATGATGATGATAATAGTAATAATAAGAAGAAGAAGAAGGAGAAGAAGAATGATGATGATGATGATGATGATGATGATGATGATGATGATGATGATGATGATGATGATAACGAAACAAGAACAACAACGACGACTACGACGACGATTATGATGATGATGATGACGACGACGACGATGACGACAAGAAGAAGAAGACGACGAAGACGAAGAATGAGAAGAAGAACAACAAGAAGAAGAAGAACAAGAAGAAGAAGAAGAAGAATGACAATAACCTATGATTATATTATTATTTCATTATTATTATCATCATCATCAACATTGCAGTTTTGCACGTCTATAAGCTAGGATAAATCAATCTATCTGAAGTTCATTAAATTAAACTAAGCTGTACTTTATTAATAATAATAATAATAATAATAAATGGAACTTATATAGCGCTATATCTTGCAAAAACAAATCAAAGCGCTTTAACCATGTTCAGATTTTGGGTTTTTCAAAAAAGAAATTTTATTCAGAAAGTCACACATACTCCCATATCACAAAATACCAAAAAAAAGCAACAACTACCCCCTCACCCCCACCCTCATACCTCCTCCCCCCAAAAAAATTCCACAGTGTTCTTAACAGGAAATTTATATTTTTTTAAATCTTGACATTAAGACAGCTGACCGATATAAAAAATAGTACTTCTTTTTTTTCAGTGGATACACTTTTAACAACAATTGTTAGTAAAGCCAGTTAGATTTAATTCATTCTTACTTCACAGAAACATTCCTTAGTTATCCCAACACTGTGGAATATCAAGCGACGAACACCAGTTGATTTTTATTAGTACATTCTACTTCCCTGAGAATTTCCAATCTGAGAAGAAAAAAAAACACGGTTATTTCAAAGGAATTACCTTACATACTTCGCTGCAGTGACCTAACAAGTCATGGATTTGAGCACCATCACTGTACGGACTCCAGACAACTTGACCGTTGTTGTACCGGTAAGTTGATGTTCGAATCATTGTTATGTGTGCTGTTGTGTTTAACGTGTGTGGGGGTGGGGTGGGTGGGGTGGGGGGGGGCGAGGGTGTGTGTGTGTGTGTGTGTGTGTGTGTGTGTGTGTGTGTGTGTGTGTGTGTGTGTGTGTGTGTGTGTACCTATTTCCTCTGTGTCATTCTTTCTTTGTCTCTGTCAATGTATCTATCTGGAGGGGGGGGGGGGGGGGGGGGGGGTTGTCTATCTGTATGTTCTTCTATTTATCATCACATCATATCTGTCATCATTTGTATAATCATCATGATTGTTATTATTATTGTTATTATTATTATTATCAGTGGTAGTAGTAGTATCATTACCATCACCTTCTTCTCCGTTGTTGTTATGGTCATCATCATTTTTTATCATTAAAAATATCACAGGCATTACACTGTCGCAATATTCTCTCTCTCTCTCTCTCTCTCTCTCTCTCTCTCTCTCTCTCTCTCTCTCTCTCTCTCTCTCTCTCTCTCTCTCTCTCTCTCTCTCTCTTGTGAAGGCAAGCAGTCTGAATTTCACAAATAAAAGTATAGCCATCACAGCGAGGATTGAGGATGATAATCACTAAAACAACTGATGCAACACAATACAACACAATTGTAACAGACTGGAGAGAGATCATCTCCCATTTCTGCACAGCACCTCAAGTGTGCACAGCTAGACAGTTAGGACGTTGTCTCTAAACAGAAGCTGTTTTAATTAATACTACAGTTTACGGTGAAAACGATG
>CM060348.1:24136482-24141482 GCA_030674155.1 Stramonita haemastoma
CGCCCATATTGTTATTGTAGAGCTTCCTTCCGTATACGAGGAAATAATCTGGTGTATGCAATGAGTTAATGGCTTGAGTGTTCAGCTCATTCTTTATTAGCCAACCATTGTTTGTCGGTCCTGAATGAAATAATGGAGTTTATTATCAGAAACGAAGGGAGAAAAACAAAGGACGGAAATAGGAAAAGAACGGGAATAATAAGAGAATAATGGTACCACCCTTAGTTCCGTCTACCATCACAAAATAAAAACAGAGAAAAAAAACGTAAGAAAAAACATAATTACAAGAAATGGGGGTACCACCCTTTTAGTTAAGTCTATCATTACAACAAGAAGAAAATGTGGACGTAGGAAATAAATGAATAACAAGAAATTGTGGCACAACCCTTACAGTTGAAAGTATCATTACAAAACAACAAAAACTGAACAAAAGAAAGAATGTAATGACAAGAGAATAATTATGGTACCACCCTTAAGTTAAGTCTGTTATTACAACAACAACAAAAAGTGAAAGTAGAAAAGAACGGAATAACAAGAAAATATGGTACTACCCTTAAGTTAAATCTATTATTACAACAACAACAACCACAACAAATGAACGATGAAAAGACCAGAATAACACTGCAAGAAATTGTGACGATCCACCACATGAGGAGTCGCATTGCACCAGAGGTCAATTTTTAATTATTGACAAGTTATTAATCTGCAATAAAAAGGCTATTCAATACAAAAAACAGATTGAAAATTGGACAATTCTGTGCAAAGTTATTACAAATTGAAATGATAGACTGTAGGATGTGACAAAATGAGAAACTGGCAAGTTTATTTTCGTAACAGGTTGTCAGAATAAGGGCTTCGGTATTTTCAAAACACATTTAAAAGCAAAAGGAATAAAAATTATTCCTTGATATTTTATTAAAAGATAGAGTAATGGATATAGTTTAATAATCGATCAAAATCTCAAAATTCACAACTTGACCCCCACCCGCTTTTAATGGCTCCTAACGCTAAATTGGGTAATGTGCTAAGCGACTCATTTCGTGGTGGAGCGTTACAATTGTGGTACCACCCTTACTTCAGTCTATCATTACAAAATCAAAACAAAACAAAAAATAAGAAAGAACATACTTACAAGAAATGCAGGCACCACCCTTAAGTTAAGTCTATCAATACAACAACAAAATGCGAACGTAGGAAAGAACTGAATGAGAAGAAATCGTGGTATCGCCCTCATTTCAGTCTAACATTACAACACAAACAACACAAAAATGAATGTAGGAGGGAACGAAATAACAAGAGAATATAGTACCACACTTAGTTCACTCTAACGTTACAACACCAACAACCACAAAAAATGAACGAAGTAAAGAACAGAATAACAGTGCAAAAATTGTGGTACTACCCTTAGTTAAGTCGCTCATTACAGCAAAACAAAATTTAACGAAAGAAATAACGGAATAACAAGAAAATATGGTACCATCCTTAAGTTAAGTCTTTTATTACAACACCACCAACACAAAAAAATGAACGTAAGAAAGAACGGCATGACAAAAAAATTGTGGCACCACTTTTAGTTCAGAGTACCATTCCAACAACAACTACAAAAAAATGAACGTAGGCAAAAAATGGAATAACAAAAGAATATGGTACCACCTTAGTTAATTCTATCATTATAAACAATAACGACAACAAAATGAACGTAGGAAGGAATCGAATAACAAGAAATTGTGGTACCACCCTTCTTAGTAAAAGCGTATCATTACAAAACAAAACAAGAAAGAAAAAAAAACGTAAGAAAGAACGGAATAACAAGAAATTGTGGTACCACCCTTCTTAGTAAAAGCGTATCATTACAAAACAAAACAAGAAAGAGAAAAAAAAAACTTAAGAAAGAACGGAATAACAAGAAATTGTGGTACCACCCTCAAGTTTGTTATCTCTCCAAAAGTTAGAATGCGGCTACCTTAATGGTGGGTAAAATGATCGCATACGCAAAATCTCACCTATTATTTTGGTCAACCTTATCATTACAAAACAAAACAAAAAAGAATAAAACGCAGGGAAAAATATGATCATAAGAAATTGTGGTAACACCCTCAGTTAAGTCGGTCATCTCTCCGAAAGTACGAATACGGCTACCTTAATGGTGGGTAAAAACGCTCGCATAGGCAAAATCTCACCCATTGGTCAACCTTATCATTACAAAACAAAGAAGAATAAAACATAAGAAAAAACATAATAACAAGAAATGGCAGCACCACTCTGTTAAGTGTGTCATCTCTCGGAAAGTAAGAACACGACTACCTTAATGGTGGGTAAAAACGCTCCCATACGCAAAGTCTCACCTCTTTGGTAAAAACTTATAATTACAAAACAATACAAAGAAAAAAAGGGAGAAAAACAAAACAAAACAAGAAATGGCAGTACCACCCTCAGTTAAGCCTGTCATCTCTCCAAAAATCAGAATACAGTTACCTTAATGGTGGGTATAAACGCTCGCATAGGCAATACCTCACCCATTGGTAAACCTTATGATTACAAAACAAAGAAGAATAAAACGTAGGGAAAAAAACAGAATACCAAGAAATGGCAGTACCACTCTGTTAAGTGTGTCATCTCTCTGAAAGTATGAATACGGCTACCTTAATGGTGGGTAAAAAACGGTCGCATACGCAAAATCTCATCTCTTTGGTAAAAACTTATCATTACAAAACAATACAAAGAAAAAAAGGGAGAAAAAAAACAAAACAAGAAATGGCAGTACCACCATCAGTTAAGCTTGTCATCTCTCCGAAAGTAAGAACACGGCTACCTTAATAGTGGGTATAAACGCTCGCATACGCAAAATCTCACCCATTGATAAACTTTATTACAAAGCAAAGCATAGAAGAATAAAACGTAGGGAAAAAACATAATAACAAGAAATGGCAGTACCACCATCAGTTAAGCCTGTCATCTCTCTGAAAGTAAGAACACGGCTACCTTAATGGTGGGTAAAAACGGTCGCATACGCAAAGTCTCATCTATTTGGTAAAAACTTATCATTACAAAACAATACAAAGAAAAAAAGGGAGAAAAAAAAACCAAAACAAGAAATGGCAGTACCACCATCAGTTAAGCCTGTCATCTCTCTGAAAGTAAGAATGCGGCTACCTTAATGGTGGGTAAAAACGGTCGCATACGCAAAATCTCACCTCTTTGGTAAAAACTTATCATTACAAAACAAAACAAAAAAGAATAAAACGCAGGGAAAAATATGATCATAAGAAATTGTGGTAACACCCTCAGTTAAGTCTGTCATCTCTCCGAAAGTAAGAACACGGCTACCTTAATGGTGGGTAAAAACGGTCGCATACGCAATACCTCGCCCATTGGTAAACCTTATCATTACAAAACAAAGAAGAATAAAAACATAGAAAAAAACATAATAACAAGAAATGGCAGCACCACTCAGTTAAGCCTGTCATCTCTCTGAAAGTAAGAAACACGGCTACCTTAATGGTGGGTAAAAACGCTCCCATACGCAAAATCTCACCTCTTTGGTAAAAACTTAGCATTACAAAACATTACAAAGAAAAAAAAGTAAGAAAAAACAAAACAAGAAATGGCAGCACCACTCTGTTAAGCCTGTCATCTCTCTGAAAGTAAGAACACGGCTACCTTAATAATGGGTAAAAACGCTCTCATGCGCAAAGTCTCATCTATTTGGTAAAAAACTTACCATTACAAAACAATACAATGAAAAAAAGGGAGAAAAAAACCAAAACAAGAAATGGCAGTACCACCCTCAGTTAAGCCTGTCATCTCTCCGAAAGTATGAACACGGCTACCTTAATGGTGGGTATAAAACGCTCGCATAGGCAATACCTCACCCATTGGTTAACCTTATGATTACAAAACAAAGAAGAATAAAACGTAGGGAAAAAACCAGAATAACAAGAAATGGCAGCACCACTCTGTTAAGTGTGTCATCTCTCTGAAAGTAAGAACACGGCTACCTTAATAATGGGTAAAAAACGCTCCCATACGCAAAGTCTCACCTCTTTGGTAAAAACTTATAATTACAAAACACTACAAAGAAAAAAAAAGTGAGAAAAAAACAAAACAAGAAATGGCAGTACCACCATCAGTTAAGCCTGTTATCTCTCCAAAAATCAGAATACAGTTACCTTAATGGTGGGTATAAACGCTCGCATAGGCAAAATCTCACCCATTGGTAAACCTCGGAGCTCAAGCCAAGGAACGAAATAAGAAAGTTCATCATCCAAAACATATATATATTTTTTAAAAAGCTGCCAAGAACATTATAACAAGAAATAGCTTCGCCACCATTAGTTATCATAACAACTAAAACAGACACAAAAAAGAAATAAACGTTGGAAAAAATAGAATAAAAAAAAAAAAAAATCATGGCACCACCCTTAGTCTACCGTTAAAACAACAGCAACAACAGTACCAAAACAGAACACACCGGTAAACAGACGGACAAACAGACAGAAACAGACACACTTCTTAAATCGAATAAAAAAAAAATATAGCACAGAGAGACAGACGGGATGGGCAATTATATTATTCAGAAAATCCAATTTCTCTAGAAATTTCACGAACTTTGAGTGTTGCTTCTAGAGCAATACACTCGAAGCTACTTCTTGAAGGAAGGAAATTTCGAAAGACGTAAACATTTTATTGACCCTTAAATGAGCAAAGTAGAGAGGAGAGAGAGGGGGGAGAGAGAGGGGGGGAGGAGAGAGAGAGGGGGGGAGAGAGAGAGAGGAGGGGAGAGAGAGAGAGAGGAGAGAGAGAGAGAGAGAGAGAGGAGAGAGAGAGAGAGAGAGAGAGAGAGAGAGAGAGAGAGAGAGAGAGAGAGAGAGAGAGAGACAGACAGACAGACAGACAGACAGACAGACAGACAGACAGACAGACAGACAGACAGACAGACAGACAGAGAGAGAGAGAGAGAGAGAGAGAGAGAGAGAGAGAGAGGAGAGAGAGAGAGAGAG
>CM060348.1:24146482-24148982 GCA_030674155.1 Stramonita haemastoma
TAGTGTGTGTGTGTGTGTGTGTGTGTGTGTGTGTGTGTGTGTGTGTGTGTGTGTGTGTGTGTGTGTGTGTGTATGTGTGTGTGTGTGTTATCTTGTGTGTGTGTGTGTGTGTTTGTGTGTGTGTGTGTGTGTTATCTTGTGTGTGTGTGTGTTATCTTGTGTGTGTTATGTTGTAGTGTGTATGTGTGTATGTGTGTATGTGTGTGTTGTTGTCTTGTGTGTGTGTGTGTGCGTGTGTGCGTGTGTGTGTGTGTGAGGAGAGTGAGAGTGGTAGTGTGTGTGTGTGTGTGTGAGTGAGAGTGCGAGTGTGTATGTGTGTGTGAGTGTTGTGTGTTGTGTGTGTGTGGTGTGTTGTGTGTGTGTGTGTGTGTGGTGTGTGTGTTGTGTATGTGTCAGTGTGTGTGTCGTGCGTGTGTGTGTGTGTGTGTGTGTGCGCGCGTATGTGTGTGTGCGCATGTGTGTGTGTTGTCTGTGAAAGAGAGAGAGTCAGTCAGTATGTCAATCAGTCAGCCAGTCAGTTAGTCAATCAATCAGGACAGGGAGTTCCTTTAAAGACACCTTCACCTACACCGTAGTCTTGCAGATCGTTGGGGCACCACTAAAGATTTTGCAACCAGTTTCCTCCACTCCTCACGGTTGGTTCACAGCTTTCCGTAGCAAATTGTTTCACTCACAAGGCCAGCCCACTCTCTGATGTTGTCTTCCCATCGTTTCCTCTGTCTGCCTCTTCGTCTCCCTTCTCGTACTGTTCCCTGTAAGACAGTCTTGGCCAGTACAGATGTTGGTGTGACGTGCCCGTACCTCTTCAGTTTGAGTTTTTTCACTGAAGTCAGGAGTTCTTCATAATATATGGCTTGATGTCAATCAATCTGAAGTGAACTATCAACCAATGAGTCCATCATGTCCCCACGACGGATAGTGGACGGATAGCCTAGTGGTCAGAACATTGAGACACCTGGCAACTTACGACCCAGCTTCAGATCGGTCGGGAGATTTTTGCACCTGAGTTCACACCTCAGTGTGTACTCACCTTCCCCAAAAGCCTTCCCAGAGACTTTAACGAGGCCCTGTGTGTCTCGCACGCTGAACATCTGTCACACGTTAATCTGTTCCGCTTTTTCGTAAGAGTGGCCCATGTCGTGTGCCGTGGGAACAGATTTACATTTACAAAAATGCATACAAGGGATGATTTAAAAAGCACAAGAGTGCTTATTCCATTATCTCTCGATATAAGAATCAATGGGAAAAAAAGAATAATAATAAACGACAACGAGTCAAGGGGCAAAATGCTGATGATTTTATTAAAAGAGGGTAGAATCTACCCGGGTATCTGAAGGGTAGGGGAGCATATCTCATACAGAGATCGCATCATTAATAAAGGAAGTGAAAACCAGAATATAAAAAAATGTCATCGGACCATATGAAGAGCTCCTCGCTTCAATGAAAAAAACGCATGCTAAAGTGGTACGGACACGTCACGCGAACATCTGGACTGGCCAAGACTGTCTACAGGGAACAGTAAGGGGAGGGAGACGAAGAGGCAGACAGAGAAAACGATGGAAGACAACATCAGAGAGTGAACCCGCCTTGGGTGGAGTGATCTGCTCAGGGGGTGGAGACCGTAGGAGTGGGGAAAAGCTGGTTGCAAAAAATCTTCAGTGGTGCCCCCACAGGCTGTGGGACTACGGGGCAGATGAAGATGAAGATATACCCATTCACAGCTGGTGAACTGGAGAACTGCACTAAAGCCAAGGGGCATGAATGGTCACCCATCCCCGAGGTCAAGGCTCCAAGGTCTCAACATGCTTTAACCTTTACCTTGAGGAAAGCGAAAGCTCTGACACTGAGCTATCCATCCCCTATCAACTTTAATAGTAAGAGGGCAAAGCAAAAAAATGAACTCGACAAAGAAGAAATGGAAGCAGGCAAAAGAATCTACGAGAAACAGGAAAGAAGGAGAAGGGGAAAACAGAGGACAACAACGACGAAGAGAAGGAGAAGGGAGAGGAAGGAGAAGGAAAAGGAAAAAAAAAAAGAGCTGTAAAAAAGAGGAGGAGGGGAAGAGATGGAAGAGGAGAGGAGGGAAGAAGAAGAAGAAGAAGAAAAGAAGAAGAAGAAGAAGAAGAAGAAGAAGAAAGAAGAGGAGGAGGAGAGGGAGCGGAAGGAGGAGGAGGAGGAGGAAAAAAGAAGAATTGGAAGAAGAATTGAGAAGAAGAAGAATGCGAAGAAGAAGAAGAAGAATGCGAAGAAGAAGAATGCGAAGAAGAAGAAGAATTGCGAAGAAGAAGAATGCGAAGAAGAAGAAGAAGAATGCGAAGAATGCGAAGAAGAATGCGAAGAAGAAGAAGAAGAATGCGAAGAAGAAGAATTGGAAAGAAGAAGAAGAAGAATGCGAAGAAGAAGAAGAATGCGAAGAAGAATGCGAAGAAGAATGCGAAGAAGAATTGCGAAGAAGAAGAGAAGAAGAAGAAGAAAGAAGAAGAGAAGAAGAAGAAGAAGA
>CM060348.1:24153982-24166482 GCA_030674155.1 Stramonita haemastoma
ACTAAGTCCCTTGAAGGGGTGTTTGTTGCGGCCCTTTGTTCCCCGGGGAATTCATGGCATGAGTCAAGTAAAGCAATGGCAGCACAAACGCATTTTCACTCATATGACCAATAACAATAGTCTTTGTCTGAGTGTTTGACAAAGAAGACAAAGAAGAAGAAAGAGAAAGAAGAAGAAGAAGAAGAAGAAGAAGAAGAAGAAAAGAAAGAGAAAGAAATGTCTCAAGTGACCTCAGAGGGAATTGGAATATGCTGATAACAACAGAAGTCAAAGTAAATAATAATTATGCAACAAGGAAAAGGAAAATGCAAATAGAAACTGTCTTTAGTGGCTTAACAGAGTCTCAGACTCCAGTACTCATCACATTAAAAAAAAAAATTGTCAGTTCTGTTAAGTCCTGTTTCACCAAAGTGTATATATTAATTTAAGTTAACTTTTTCGCTACTGACAAACATTGTCAGGAATGGGTTGTGTGAGGCCCCAAAAAGTTCTTGCCACACTCTCCAAAGGAAAACATGGACTTGTTCTACATCATGACTGGGCCAAATTACCAACAATCAGCACATTTCCTCTACAGCATTGGTTACACTCCAGCATTAGATTGTGGGTCATGTGGTAGAGTGCCAGTCCGAAAATGTGTGTGTTGATTTTCACACATCTGAAAGTTTAACACTTTCTCTCCTGATGGAGGTGTGTATCACGTTTGCATTGATTTTACAGATTTTTTTTAAAGTATGAAAAAATGCACCTTGAACTTGTTTTTGGGATTGAGGACAGGTACAGAGCAATAATACCAGGTAGTCAGGAGAAAGTTGGAAATGATCATCAAATGAGGATTGCTTGTGGTCCTACAGTGTTGACCCCTTGACCCTACAACAAAAGGACTGATGAGGTACAGTGTTTGCTGGAATTTTTTTTGTAAAGTTCAAACCTACCAATTGTGCAAAATCATATAAGTTTGAGTCAGAGGCTACGTTTTTTTCCCCACAAAAAGTGGTTTATATTTGTGACGCTCCACCACATAATGAGACGGAGTGCACATGAGGTCAATTTTTAGTTCTTGACATGTTATTAATGTGCAATAAAGTGGCTATCAAATACAAAAAACAGATTGAAAATCGGACAATCTGTGCAACATTATTACAAATTGAAATGATAGACTGCAGGATGTGACAAAATGAGAAATGGGCAAGTTTATTTTAGTAACAGGTTGTCAGAATGAGTGCTTGGGTATTTTCAAAACACATTTTAAAAGCAAAAGAAATAAAAATTATACCTTGATATTTCATTATAAGATAAATAAACAGATGTAGTTTAATAATCAATCAAAATCTCAAAATTGACAACTTGACCCCCACCTGCCTTTAAAGGCTCCTAGCGCAAAATGGGTAATGTGCTAAGCGACTCATTTCGTGGTGGAGCGTCACATATAAAGTTGGAGTCAGAGGCTAGTTGTTTTTCCCCACCAAAAGTGGTTTATATTTCTGTGGATGCCTTAGTAGTGTGGTATGATAATAAGAGTCATATGTGACGCTCCACCACATAAGGAGTCGCATTGCACCAGTGGTCAATTTTTAGTTATTGACATTTTCTTAATCTGCAATGAAATGGTTATACAATAAAAAAAAAACCAGATTGAAAATCAGACAATTCTATGAAAAAGTTATTACAAGTAGAAATGATAGAGTGCAGGAAATAAAACGAGAAATAGACAAGTTTAGCATCATATTAAACGGTTAGAATGAGGGCTTAGGCATTTTTTAAAGCACGTTTAAAAGCAAAAGGATACAGAATTAGGACTTGATATTTCATTACAAGGTAGAATAATAGTTATAGTTTTATAATCAATCAAAATCTGAAAATGGCCATTTTGACCCCACCTGCCTTTAATAGCTTCTAGCAGAAATGTGGGTTATGTGCTAAGGACTCATTTCGTGGTGAATCATCACATATAGTAAAGTATAAGGAAAAGTGCATTTTCTTATAGGTAGTGTTTTAGCACATTGCACTGAGTATTTCCTCCTCTGTAACTTTAACTCCTTCCTCCCAGAGGGGGGTATACATTAACTCAGAAAGTACAGGCAGGCAGGCAAAGTTTCTCCGCTTGTCATGGTTAGTCAGGAGCATAGGCTTTGCACCAAAAGTGACCAAGTGTCTGCACTTTATGCAGTTTATGCCTGTAATGTTGCTGTCCTTACCCCATCTGTTGACTGTTCTCTCTCTCTCTCTCTCTCTCTCTCTCTCTCTCTCTCTCTCTCCTCTCTCTCTCTCTCTCTCTCTCTCTCTCTCTCTCTTCTCCTCTCTCTCTCTCTCTCTCTCTCTCTCTCTCTGTGTGTGTGTGTGTGTGTGTGTGTGTGTGTGTGTGTGTGTGTGTGTGTGTGTGTGTGTGTGTGTGTGTGTGTGTGTGTGTGTGTGTAAAATCAAACTTAGTGTCAAAGTCATGAGACTATAAACCGAGGACCCGTGTGCAAACGCACGCGGAACAAACGCACGCAGAACATCTTGCGCACACGATAAAAAAACCAGCATGCACACAGATGTCGTGTATAGACATCATCCCTGAGGAAAGATCAGGAAGTTGGAGTCCCCAGAGCGATTTGGGGCTGTATATGGCAACGTTCTGGCGGCTCCTGCGATGGCACTAGAACGATTCCTATGGGTCATTGCCTTTCCAATGGACCATTCCAGTGACGTGGAGACGGAGGTTCTGCTGCATGGGTAACAGCTTGCCCTCCATACTTACCCAGGCTTTGCGCTCTAAAGACCAGAGTGCAGCTCCATAGTCTTCCGAGACTGACTTATGCCTACTTCTCTTTTTCGCTATTCTTCTTCTTCTTTGCAATTCTTTTCTTTTTCGAAATTCTTCTTCTTCTTTGCAGTTTTTTTTTGTAATTCTTCTTCTTCGTCGCAATTCTTCTCGCATAAGGCAGAAAAAATAGTTGCCAAACTCTTCAAGAGGAAACCAAAGTATCGATCTGGTCTCTCATGACTGACTGCTGGTTCAGTCATATTCTCTGCACCTGGTATTCCATCTCAGCATTGCTCTCAATATTTCCACAGCTGTAACTTTAATACGCTGTACCTTGATGGATACAGCTGTAAATGGGTACCTGCCCTCTGTAGGGTCAGGGAAGGTAAAGCAGCGAGAGAGAGAAGATGGGCGCCGCCCTCAACATGCTGGCCCCTAAAGAAGCTGAGGTCTCTGATGCCTCGCTCCCCTACGACCACACAGGTTATGGGACACCTTTACCTTTACCTTTACCTTGATGGGATGTATGTATCAAATCAGAAAGTGTAGGCTTACAACGTTTCTCCACTTTGTAGGTGTTTAGAGAAGAGCGTGACATTTGCACCAAATTGACCAAGTTACTGTACTGTGTGGGTTCCATGTCTGTAAATGATGCTGATTCTGAAAATAAAATTTCTGGGGCTGTTGTATTCTTTATAATGGAATCTTGTTTTACTTATTTGTTTTCGTAAATGATATTCGGAATAAAATTAATGCACTGCACAGACGGATCTTTAAGATGGCTTTTCTGGCAAGAAAAATTGTCACCATCAGAAGCTATAATTATATAGACTGTAAACTAAAAACGAAATTGTCTCTGGGCTGTTGTGGCCTCTATGATAAAACTGTTTAACACTTATGTAGTTTTTCGTGGAAGAAATCCAGAAAATGACATCATAGCACAGATTCTTAACCTTAAGATATCTTTTCTGGTAAAAGGGTTTTCACCATGAGACACTGTAAAAAGACTGTAAAGTCCTGACACTCTCCTGTAAGTAAAAGAACAGGAGCTCTGAGTCCTGTTGACTGGGTCGTGGCTTCTTTTTCTCGAAGGTCTTTCTCTCTGTGTCTCTGTGTCTGTCTGTCTATCTGTCTGTCTGTCTCTGTCTCTCTCTCCCTCTCTCTCTCATTCTCTCCTTCCCCCCCCCCCTCTCTCTCTCTCTCTCACTCCCTCCCGCTCCCCCCCCCCCCCCCTCTATCTCTCTTGCTTGTTTTTTTCCCCCCAGTACTTCTTGCTCTGATATGTATTTGTTTTACCTGATTTCTTCCAAATCGTCTTCTTCTTCTTCTTTGCAATTTTGCAATGATATATAACACACGGGACATCGGTTTATCGTCTCATCCTAAAGACTAGCACCCAGATCACCACTCATGGTTTAATGGATGGGTAGAAAAAGTTTTGGGCCCAAACAGGATTCGAACCACCCACACACTTTGACCTGGACTTTTTCGCTTTCTAGACAGGCGCATCACCTCTAGACCACAACTGATCCATTTTCAAGTATTTCTTAATTCAAATATCTCTTTTCTCATATTAATAAATCAAATGGACCATACTTTGTTTTACTCGAAACATCCATGTATCTGAAATTTTTTTTTAAAAACCCACACAAAACAGCCAAATAACCCAGGAATCTGTGTCTGTGTTGGGGCTGTTGCATTGTTGGAGATTGTAAAATGTTTCAAATCATTAGGCTGGGAAGGCAAGTGTGAAATGAAGAATAGGGGAATCTCGTTCATCTTCTATGGACAAGTGGCTCAAGAATGGAAGGAAGTCATTTATCCAGGGGTGTTGTTTGTTTACTTTTTATTTGGTTTTGTTTTTGATTTTTTTTTTGGGGGGGACGTAATGATGAAGAGGGTGTTTTCCTATTGCTACACTTCCTAGTTCAGTTGAGAGAGAGAGAGAGAGAGAGAGAGAGAGAGAGAGAGAGAGAGAGAGAGAGAGAGAGAGAGAGAGAGAGAGAGAGGGAGAGAGAGAGAGAGAGAGAGAGAGAGGGAGAGAGAGAGAGAGAGAGAGAGAGGGAGAGACAGGGAGGGAGAGAGAGAGAGGGAGGGAGAGAGAGAGGGATAGAGAGAGAGGGGGAGAGACAGGGAGGGAGAGAGAGAGAGAGAGAGGGAGAGAGAGAGGGAGAGAGAGAGAGAAAGAAAGACAGACAGAGAGAGGGGGGATAGAGAGAGAGAGGGAGAGACAGGGAGGGAGAGAGAGGGGGGGAGAGAGAGAGGGATAGAGAGAGAGAAAGAAAGACAGAGAGAGAGTGAGAGATAGAGAGAGAGAGAGGGAGAGAGAGAGAGAGAGAAGAGAGAGAGAGAGAGAGAGAGAGAGAGAGACAGACAGACAGAGACAGACAGACAGACAGACAGACAGACAGACAGACAGACAGAGACAGAGAGACAGAGAGACAAAGAGAGAAATGTAATCATTATTTAAAAAGAAAAGGGAAAGAAACGAATTCAACTCATTAAGTTCCAGCAAGAAAAAAATCTTTAAAAAAATTTGCAGCTCCCAGTTTTAAAAATATCAAAAATGTGCAAACCTAAACCTATTAACACTCTCTATCTCTCTCTCTCTCTCTCTCTCTCTCTCTCTCTCTCTCTCTCTCTCTCTCTCTCTCTCTCCTCTCTCTCTCCTCTCTCTCTCTCTCTCTGTCTGTCTGTCTCTCTCTCTGTGTCTGTCTGTCTGTCTCTCTCTCTCTCTGTGTCTGTCTGTCTGTCTGTCTGTCTGTCTGTCTGTCTGTCTGTCTGTCTGTCTCCTCTCTCTCTCTCTCTCTCCTCTCTCTCTCTCTCTCTCTCTCTCTCTCTCTCTCTCAACTGAAACAGAACAACTGCAAAACAAAAAAGCAAAAAATATATTGATACAAAAAAAGGACACAAGCATTTCTCAAGGACCAAGAGAAATCTTGAGCAGAATCTTGAAGCAGAAATGAAAATATCGATTCTGTCTCTTTGGCGATAGCGCCATCTGCGACATCCATCTTCATATTTGCACTTCAGGGCCAGTAACTTTAATACGTTCTTTCCTCAAGGGGGAGGTAAATTGAATTACAGCCTGCGGTCTCACAAGGCCGTGTCTTTTTTTTTTCTCTGTGCGCACGTGCAACATGGAAAGTGTGTTCCCTGTTAAACAAACATTTCCAGCCTCTTGTTGTTAATCTTGTTTAGCTTCGCTGTTGTCAATTAGTTGGTGTGTACACAATCAACACCGAATTTAATTAGAATGTAATTCATGTGCATGTGTAATGTCAAAATGTTTTTCTTTCACACAATTTAATTGCTGTCTTTATGCTAAAAACTACCATACTTTATTTGTAGTTTTGTTTGCCTTGTTTCAAATCAACATTTTCCACAAAAAAATGATCCCCTGATTATCTTTTAAAAGTTGATTTTGGTATTTTTCCTTCCTGAGAGCACTCTAATGAGAGTTTTTTTTTAAGTTGAGATTGTCAATAGTTTTTTTTTTAATCAATTAAGGAAAAATTATGGATTGAATGCTATAGTTAAGTGGTTAAGACCATTCAACTTCAATCCCATGAGTCCATAAAGTCGTGGGTTTGAATCTCAAAGGTGTATGGTGAATTAAACGTGGGGATTTGTACAATCTTTTACGTAAACTTCAAGTGCAGACTTAAGTCAGTGTCTTCCTTCTCTTCATGCAGAAGGTCAAATATGCAGGTTAAAGATCCAGTAACTCATGTCAGCATTCAGTTAGGTTATGAATACACGAACGTGTCCAGCATACATCCCCGAAGTAGCAATGTGGCTACCTTCATGGTGGGCAAAAAGGGTTGCATACACTAAATTCCACTATCCCTGAACCTTGGATCTCAAGCAGAGAAACGAAAAAAAATCAAGGAAAAATACTTTCCTGCTGAATTTTCTTTGAACATATGCAATAAATGTTGTTGATATTTTTTCTATTTCATCTCTTCCCCTCACTGATGAATTTATTTATGTTGATCTCTCAAAGACAACAAGCAGGGCGATCATTTCAACTGAATTCACTTCAATAAAGAAAAAAACACAAGCATACCAGGAAGCAATTTAGCATTGAACAAACAAACAACACTGTGTGCCTGCTAAGGATGGGAATCTGAAAAATAAAGACATGCTACAAAAGAGACACACACACAAAAAAAAAGAACAAAAATTCTACAACAAAAAAGGACTCAAGTAAGGAAGGGATGTCAAAATTTACAAAACTACATATTTTCATTGATCCATTCTTTTATAATCGAGAATACTGGAATACGCAACCATGTGCTTTTTTTTTTACATCCAGTCCCCGTGTTTATGCAGTTTTTGTAAATCTTGTCATCTGTTCCCATCGGCACACAATGGCCTCCTCTTACGAAAAGTGCAACAGGATTTAACGTGTGCGCAAGATTTTCTTGCGCGTGTTCACACACGGGCCTCGGTTTATAGTCTCATCCGAAGGACTTTTGGGAAGAATGGAGTCAGCACTGATGTTAACTCCAAGGTAAAAATCCCCTCGAAGTGGAATGGAACCAGGGTTGTCAAATTGCCAGCGTAATGTTCTGACCACTAGGCTATCCTGTCCCCCCCATACACAAGGACTGGGTGTAAAAAAAAAAAAAAAAGCACATCACTGTTTATTCCATTATCCTCGAAAAAAAAAGAATAAAATAAAATAAAAAGGGACTGAGGGCTAGGAGACATTTTAACAAAAATCCTCAAGCAGAGATGAAAATATTGATTCTGTCTCTCTCACCACAGCTAGCTAGCGCCATCTTCCAACATCCAACTCCATATTTCTACTTCAGGGCCGGTAACCTTGATACTTTTTCTCTCCAAGGGCATAAATTTTACTACAGTTGGCATCTCACGTATTCGTGACTCTGTCTCTCCCTCTGTCTCTGTCTCTCTCTCTCTGTCTCTGTCTCTCTCTCTCCTTTTGTCTCTGTCCTTCTGTCTCTGTTCTCTCTCTCTGTCTTCTGTCTGTCTGTCTGTCTGTCTGTCTGTCTGTCTTCTGTCTGTCTGTCTGTCTGTCTGTCTGTCTCTGTCTGTCTGTCTGTCTGTCTGTCTGTCTTCTCTCTTCTCTCCTCTCTCTCTCTCTCTCTCTCTCTCTCTCTCCTCTCTCTCTCTCTCTCTCTCTCTCTCTCTCTTCTCTCTCTCTCCTCTCTCTCTCTCTCTCTCTCTCTTGAACATGCAATGGGGAAAATGTGTTCCAAGTTTAACCTCTCTCTCTCTTTCTTTTTTTTTTTCTCTCTCTCTCTCTCTGCACATGCAATAGGAAAAGTGAGTTCCAAGTTGGACCCAAATTTTGACCTCCTGCCATTATCCTTGTTAGCATCAGTGCTGTGAAGGATTGGTCATATCCCAGAGAGTACAGACATTGATACACGCTCTACGTGATTCAGTTTTTTTTTTAAAAACGAGCCAAAAAACCTATTTATTGATAAAAAAAAGAACATCAAGTCAATACACTAAACTGGAGATCTGTATACGTATTTATATACCCCTTTAAGTCAGGTCCGATTTCATTACATGAAATTCAGGATGCTTCCCCCCCCCCCCTCTCCCCTGGAGAGCACGTCGCCACAAGAGCAGCATCACCCATTATTTTTTTTTCTTTTCCTGTATGCAACTGTATTTGTTTCTCTACCAGAACGACCTATATTCTACAGAATTTTATCAGGGACAACTGTCTTGTTGCTGTGGGTTCTTTTTATGTGCCCTAAATGTGTGTTGTCCACAGAACCTTGTTTTTTTTTTTATAAATTTTGTTCCGAAGGACTAGCACCAAGACCACTACTCATGATCAAGTGGATGGGGGGGTGGGGTGGGGAGATTCAGGCACAAACAAGGAATTAATCCTGAATGTTTTCGCTTTCTAGGCAGGTTTGTTACCTCTAGACCACTGATGCTCCACAGCTCTGCACATAAACTTGTGTAAATGTTTTCACGTCAAGAAGAATTAATACACTATTTTATAGAATGAAACTAAACGCATTGATAACCAAGTTCAGCAAAAATGGTAAATGTCTGTGTGGTGAGAATATCACTAATACTCATATACTTTTTGACTGCAAAGAGTATAAAGCCTTTCATGCCCAATGTTTCTGAAAACTCCCTCACCAGCATATTCAGTAATTTAAAATTTGCATTTGAAATTGTAAAGGGTCTCTATCACAGTCCCATAGGACATTTGTTATAGTTACATTAACGTTAATGAGTTCTTACATTTCTGTTATTTCTATTGCATAACCAAGTTTCTTTGTGGGCTGTATTTCTTTTTTTTATTATTTTTTTGAGGGTGGAGGGTAACACATGTTTTTGAGGTTGTTTTTTTAAATTTAATTTTTTTTATCTTCTTCTTCATCCTCTAATATCACTAAAAGTGAACAGATGTAAAATTGAAGACAACAACAACAACATAAAGTTGTGTTAATTCTAAACCCAAATGAGCCTAAAAGAAGAAAACTAATTCAGATATAAACAGCAGTGGAATGCTTTTAATAGCAGGAGATATCTACGTTAAAATCTTCCAATAGAAACGGAAATAGCGATTCTCTCTCTGTCACTGTCTCTGTCTCTCTATGTCTCTCTTTTTCTTTCTTTCTCTCTCTTTCTCTCTGTCTCTGCCTCAGATTGTCTGTCTGTCTGACTCTGTGTGTCTGTCTGTCTGTCTGTCTGTCTGTTAAATCCTGTTCCGCTTTTCGTAAGAGTAGGCCATCGTGTGCCGGTGGGAACAGATGACATTTACAAAACTGCATACACACGGGGACTGGATGTAAAAAAGCACGAGTGCTTATCCCATTATCCTCGATATAAAAGAATAAATCAATCAAATCTGTCTGTCTGTCTGTCTGTCTGTCTGTCTGTCTGTCTGTCTGTCTGTCTCTCTCTCTCTCTCTCTCTCTCTCTCTCTCTCTCTCCTCTCTCTCTCTCTCCTCTCTCTCTCTCTCTCTCTCTCTCTCCACCACACACACACACACACACACACACACACACACACACACACTCACATCACCACACACACACACACACACACACACACACACACACAACACATCACACACACACACACATCACCATACACACACACACACACACACACACACACACACACACACACACACACACACACACACACACACACACACACACACACACACACACACACACACACACACACACACACACACACACACAGAGCCAAGCCACATTCCTACTTCAGGGCCACAAACTTTAATAGATTCTTTCCTGATAAGGGACAGAACTTGAACTACAGCTGCCATCTCACACACACTCCCCCCCCCCCCCCCCCCCCCCTTTTTTTTCTCTCTTGCTTTTGCAATGTAACAACTTTGTTCCAAGTTAAACAGGTTTCTGCCTCATCCTGTTATCACTTTTTCAACATCATTCTTGTCAAGGATTGGGTATATATAATCAACACACATTACTTTCAACAGAAAATTGATGTGGGTAGCTGATGTCAAAACGTGTTTGGTTTCTGCTTCTTTTACAATGATGTTGTTTTTATATAAGAACTGTCAGGTTCTACTGATCTTATTCGATCAAATACCAGATGAAATCATCATGTTAGAATTTCTTTTCTCCTGTTGGTAGAATTGGGTTTTTATTTTATTTTTTATTTCGAGGATAGTGGAATAAGCACTTATGTGCTTTTTTTTTTACATCCAGTCCCCATGTGTATGCAGTTTTGTAATTTCGTCATCCATTCTCACCGGCACATAATGACCTACTCTTCCCAACAGCAGTACGGGTTTTAACCTGTGTGCAAGATCTTCTGCGTGTGTTTGCACATGGGACCCTCAGTTTTAGTCTAATCCAAAGGACTTTTTAAGTCGGTACTGATGTTAACTTGAGGAAAAATCCTCTTGAACGAGATTCAAACCTGGGTCAGCAGATCACGAGTGCATCACTGTGACTCTCAACCCCCAGTTTAAAGTCAGCAGCCTGTTTCTTTCAGAACACTGCATTGCTTTTTGTGTGTCTTTCCTTTTAGAGAAAAGTTTCTAAAGCAAATTTTAAAGACAATGTACCTTTATCATCTTAGTTCTCTTTATCGTCCTTTCTCCTCATCAACAAATAAGTTGTGTTTATCATTCAAAGAGAACAATCATGGAAACAGTCTGACATGATTCAGTTGACTCAAGAAAAGCAAAGCAAAAACAAAAATCCACAAACAAAACTCTAAGCGTTTCACTAACAAACAATACTCTCAAGTTCATTCAGTCACTGATTTCAAAATCTGCAAATGAAGACACACTTACAAATACAATAGGAAAAAACTGATGTAAAAACAACAACCACAAACAAACAACAAAACCCAGCAAGCAAACCGACACAAAAAGGAACACGAGTATTTCTAAAGTGGTAAGAGAAATCATGACCAGAATGTCCATGTAGAAATTGAAATATCGATTCTGTCTTTCTCTCTCATGACAGCGCCATCTTTTAACCGCCATTCTCACTTCAGGGCCAGTAACTTTAATACGTTCTTTTCCCCCCAAAGGGGGTATAAATTGAATTACAGACTGCAGTCTCACAAGGTCTTTTCCTTTTTTTTTTTGGTGCACGTGCAACATGAAAAAGTCTGTTCCGTGTTAACCCCATTTCCACCTCTTGCTGTTAATCTTGTTTAGCATCACTGTTGTAGACAGCACCACACATTCATTTAGGGTCTAGCAAGCAATCCGTGTCTCTCCCTACATGGTGCCAGCAAGTGTTGTATTTGTAGTGCTCTCCCCAAGACTTCTGTATTCTATAAAAACTTACTTGTAGTTTCCAGCTCAATTTGATCATCAACATTTTTATCAGGTTATTGTGGTCTTTTAAATCTTTTTTCTTGTCCTCAAAGGAAAATGTTAGTATCTTTTTTCTTCTCTCTCTTGCTGAGAATAAAATACATGAATGAAAGCTTTCTTTATAAACTTGTAGATAAAGTTTCTAAAGTAAATCAACATGGGAGTTTTCTTAGAATATCTCTTTAGATATTGGTATTTTTAATATTTGATAAAGTGGTGATCTTTTATTACAGGTGTGTGTTTGCTCGTGTGGGCATGTGTGTGTGTGTGTGTGTGTGTGTGTGTGTGTGTGTGTGTGTGTGTGTGTGTGTGTGTGTGTGTGTGTGTGCACGTGTGTGTGTGTGTGTGTGTGTGTGTGTGTGTGTGTGTGTGTGTGTGTGTGTGCATGTGAGTGCGTGCGTGTGCGTGTGTGTGTTAAGGAAGGAGAAGAAACAAGATCTCAAAAGGGAAAAATATAAACAAAGAAGAACACTATATAGGCCCCTCAGATCTTTGTCATCTGCTAGTTTCTAACCACAATGATTATGCATGCACCAGGGTCAGCTCTGTAGGAACTCAAGCAATCTATATGTGACGCTCCACCATATAATGAGTCGCATTGCACCAGAGATCAGTTTTCAGGTGTTTTTTTTTTTTTTTTTTTTTTTTACATGTTATTAAGTTGCAATAAAATGATATATAAGACAAAAAACAGATTGAAAATCAAGCATTCTATGAAAAGTTATTACAACTTGAAATGATAGACTGCAGGAAATGACAAAATAAGAAATTGACAAGTTTATCATCCTAATAGATGGTCAGAATGAGGGCTTGGGTGTTTTACAAAACAAGTTTCAAAGTAAAAGGAAACACCATGATGACTTGACATTTCATTACATGGTAGAATAATGGCTATAGTTTTTTTTTTATAACCAATCAAA
>CM060348.1:24173982-24176904 GCA_030674155.1 Stramonita haemastoma
TTGGGGTTGTTGTGGGGGGGGGGGGGTTTTGGGGGGGGTTGGTGGGTTGGGGGGGGGGTTTTGGGGGGGAGGTTTGGGTTGGGGGTAGGGGGGGGAAGGGGGGGTTTTGGGGGTGGGGGGGTAGTGGGGAAAGGAGGGGGTTTGGGGGGGGGTGGGGGGGGGGGGGGAAGGGGGGGGTTTGGGGGGTTGGTTGGGGTAGGGGAAAGGGGTTTTAGGGATGGGGTTGGTAAAGAAGGGGAAGGAGGTTAGGGGGAGGAGCTTGGTTGGGGAAGGAAATACTTTTTATTTCGATATTTTCTTTTTTTTTTTTTTTTTTTTACATAAATTTTTAAAAAAAACTCAAATAAGAACAATTATTTTAAAAAAACATACGATTCAACAACACATAAAGCTAAATGTTGGTTTTGGGAGGGGGGGGGGGTGGAGGGGAGGGCAGAAACAAAAACGTTTTAGTTTTTTTTTCAGTTTAACGCCCTTCCCCCCAAAATATGAATCAGACGTGTATGTGTGTCCCGCGGTATAAATTATCTAAAACCATTCTCAACGTCTCTCACACAACGAGGTTGAAACACCCGACTTTGCATCAAAAAACTACCCCCCCCCCCCCCCCCCCTTTCTTTCCCCCTCCTCCCCCCCCTTCCACCCCCCACCCCCACCCACCTCACCTCACCCACCCACAACCACCCCCCACCATTCTTTCCCCCAAACCCAACCCTACCCAACCCCCCCCCACCACCCCTCCACCCTTTACCTTCCCACCCACCCCACCCTACCTCTTTTCTCCCCATGATAATAAATCATCTGTTTTTTCCCTACGCTCTCGTCCATCAAGCAAAAGAATATTTTCCTGGTATCGGAAACGAAGCAGGCTAGCCCCTAAGGTTTACTTACTTACTGTTTTGCCTGCGTGTTTGCATTTTTCGCAGCAGCAGAAAGTTAAGTGGTTAAAAGTTTCCCTCACGCTATAACCGGTGCATGGGTAACAAAGAAGAAGGAAGGAAGGAAGAAGGAAGAAGGAAGGGAAGGAAGTAGGTAGTTAGTAAGTGTAATAAGTAAGTGTAAGAAATAAGTAATAGTAAGAAAGTAAATAAGAAGTAAGGAAGGAAGGAAGAAAAAGTAAGGAAGAAGGAAGTTATTTTTTTATAAGTACTTACAAAAAAAGGTGGGTCGGTTGGTTTAGATGTTAAAATAAAAACTGTTTTTAAAATGGCGATAATCTTCTTGGGTTCAAATCCCGGTTGTGTGTTGTGGTATATATAAAATATATAATAAAAATATAATAAATATATATATATTATTAAATATATATATAAATAAATATATAAATGTGTGTTGTTTTGTGTGGGGTGTGTGTTTGTGTGTTGTTGTTGTTGTTGTTGTTGTTGTTGTTGCCTGGTTTATCTTTTAGATGGGGCATAAAGCGAGGTTCTGTGTGCAATACGCATTTAGCGAGCTAAAAGGACCCACGGGCAACAAAGATGCGCTTTTTTTTTTTTTTTTTTACATCAATTCCCATGTATTATCAGTTTTGGCATCCACTTTCACCGCAAACAAGGCCTAACTCTTTAAAAAAAAAGCGGTACTGTTTTAAACGTGTGCACAAATGTTCTGCATCGTTTTCGCACAGGAGGGATCATTTATAGTCTCATCCAAGGACTTTTGGGGGGAGGAAGTCGCACTGATGTTAACTCCAGAGGAAAAATATTCCCTAATGGGATTTCGAACCCCGGGTCGAAGATTGCGAGCCCCATTTTCTAACCACTAGGCTATCCCCCTCCCCCCAAATTTTCATTGAAAAGAGGGAAAAACATCTTCGTAAAAGGTAAAATTAAAGGGGGTCCCATGCAAGGCGGTCGTAGGGGAGCGAGGCATCAGAAACCTCAGCTTCTCTAGGGGCCAGCATATTGGTGTGTGTGTGTGCGTGTGCGGGTGTGCGGGTTTGCATTGTGGTGTGTGTGTCGTGGTTTACTCGCACACCCCAATTTTATGTACAGCATGTGTGTATGCCCACGATGCAGAACAAGATAAGCATGCTCGGAGTGTGCGATCCTACGGCTATTCTTCGCAATCTTTGAAAGTTTTTGTCCTTTTTGTTTTTGAAGTTTAATTTCACTCCTGATTTTTTTTTTTTAAAACAACAAATCTGGAAAATTCACTCATCCATTTTCATGTCAAACTGATTTGTTTTGCTCCGAAGATTTTAATCAATTGGTTCTCCCCTAATAAACCTAAAAATCTTTGAATAAAAACTGGAAAATTAAAAAGAGAGAGAGAGAGATGGGAGGAAGAAAGAGAGAGAGGAAAGAAGAGAAAGAAAAGAGAAGGGAGGGGGGGAGGGAGAAAAAGGGGAGAAGAAAGAGAGAGAGAAGAGAGAGGAGAAGAAAGGGGGGGAAGACAGACAGACAACGACAGACAAAGCGCGGACAAAAAGAAACAGACAGACGAGACAAGACAGACAACAGACAAAAGACAACAGAAGAGAGAGAGGAGAAGAGAGAGAGAGAGGAAAGAGAGAGAAGGAGAAGAGAGAGATTGAAAAAATGTGGGGTGTGTGCGTGCGGGGGTGCGGGGCGTGTTGTGTGTGTGTGGGATTGTGATGAGTGTGTGTGTGCGTGGGTGTGGGTGTGGGTTTTGTGTATGTGTAGATGTTTGGTTTTTTTGTGTGCGTGGTGTTGTTATGTTTTGTGGTTTTGGTTTTGGGTGGGGGGTTGTGTGTGGGGGGTTTTTTGTGTGTGTGAAAATCCATCATTGGTAAACCCAGAGGTTTGTGGGCACACACAAAAAAAAACTAATAAAAAGAAAAAAAAAAAACGTGCCCCCCCCACCTTACAATTTTCCCCAAACGATTTAGCAGCTCCAAAAAAAAAAATGAAATTTAAAAAAATGAAACCACCTAAGATACATTTTTGACTGACATCAAAT
>CM060348.1:24187004-24189347 GCA_030674155.1 Stramonita haemastoma
TCTCTCTCTCTATCTCTCTCTCCACATCATCTCATCCTCTCTCTCTCTCTCTCTCTCACTCTCTGTTGTTACACACACAACACACACACATGATTACACACTTATACACTCACACACACACACACGTACACACACACTCACGCGGCGCGCGCGCGCGACACACACACACACAACACACGACGACAACAGAGAGAGAGAGAGAGAGAGAGAGAGAGAGAGAGAGAGAGAGAGAGAGAGAGAGAGAGAGAGAGAGAGGAGAAGACTTTCTTATGTATAAGCCATCTGCTGATAAGAAAAGTAATTACCATTGCCCCTATGTCGACATGTGACAACCCATGAGTCATTACTTAATTAATCAAAAGCTTAAGGAAATAACGCAAGAAAAATACTATAAACACTCTCCCCCCCCAAACAACCCCCCTCTACCTCCCTCCCCCCAATAAAAAAGCGAACATTCTAATATATGAAATATAATGGAGCCATAGAGAAAACTGAATGATGATAATGAGGATGAGGATGATGACGATAATAATAGTAATGATAACAATCGTAGTGATGACGATAATGACCATGATGGTGATTCTGCGTGTATGTATGTATGTATGTATGTATGTATGTATGTATGTATGTATGTATGTATAGTATGTATGTATGTATGTATGTATGTATGTATGTATGTAGTATGTAGTAGTGTACGTACGTAGTACGTACGTACGTACGTAGTACGTAGTGTATGTATGTATGTATGTATGTTGTATGTATGTATGTATGTATGTATGTATGTATGTATGTATACGTATGTATGTTGAACGTATGTATGTATGTATGTATGTATGTATGTATGTATGTATGTATGTGTATGTATGTTTGTATGTTTGTATGTATGATGTATGTATGTTATGTATGATGTATGTATGTATGTATGTATGTATGTATGTATGTCGTGCATGATGTATGTATGTATGTATGTATGTATGTAGTATGTATGTATGTATGTATGTATGTTGTATGTATGTAGTATGTATGTGCGTGCAGTGTGTGTATGTAGTGTGTAGAATGTATAATGTTATCGTGTTTTTTTCCCAGCAAATGTTAAGCAACATCGAGCGTGGTTACCAATTGGATGGGTTACCGTTTGCGCGGCTTAGCTTCAGTACAGTCCCCCCCCCCCCCAGTCCCACCCAGCTGTCAGTGGTTACCCGCCCTCTTTAGAGTCAGAGAAGGTAAAGCAGCGAGGGAGAGGAGATGGGCGCCGCCCTCAATATGCTGGCACCTTAGAGAAGCTGAGGTCTCTGATGCTTTGTTCCCCTACAACCACCTAGGTTATGGGACACCTTTACCTTTACTTTTATTCTTTTGCCGACTGTTGTTGATCTAGTGAAGGCAAAGTTATTTATCCGTTTTGTATTGGGGAGAATTTTGAAATTGGGTCCCAGGGGGCATGGAAGAGAGAGTCGAGAGGTAAGGGGAAGAAAGGAGGGAGGGGGGAAAGGGGGGGGGAGGGGGGGAGAAGAGAGAGAAGAGAGGAGAGAGAGAGGGAGAGAGAGAGAGAGAGGGGAGAAGGGCAGACAACAGACAGCAGGGCAGACAGACAACAACAGACCCAAAAAAGACAGGGGCAGACAGACAGACAACAACAGACAGACAGAAGTAAAAAGATAGATAGATAGAACAGACAGACGACAATTACAAACAAAAGAGACACACAGAGAGAGACAAGAAGACAGAGCAGAAGACAGAGGCAGAAAAGAGAGAGAGAAAACAAGAGAGAGAGAGAGAACACACCCCAACACCACCACACAAACACACACACACACACACACAACCAACACCCACACAAACAACCACACACACACCACACACACAGGGAGAGAGACAGATATAATATTAATATATAATATATAACGAGAGAGAGAAAGAGGGGGGACAGACAGACAAGAGAAAAGAGAAAAAGGGACGTAGACAACAAAAGACGAGACAACTTGGAGAGAGAGAAGAAAAGGGGAAAGAGAAGAGAGAGAGAGAGAGAGAGAGAGAAGAAGAGAGAAGAGAAGAGAGAAAAGAGAGAGAGAGAGAGAGAAGAGAGAGGGGAGAGAGAAGGGAGAGAAAAGGCAGTTATATTACGATGTTATCTTCTAAGGGCGGAACTGTAGTGAAAGTGTTGACGGGAAAAAAAATGTGTGTGTATTGTGTGTTGTTGTGTGTGTGTGTGTTTTTGTTGTTTGTGGTGTGTGTTGTGTTGTGTTGTTTTTGTGTTTGTGTGTTTATGTATTGTGTGTGAAGGTGTGTGTAAGTGTGTGGGGTTTTGTGTAAGTGTGTGTTTTCCCGTGTTGGGGGGGGGGG
>CM060348.1:24216947-24221947 GCA_030674155.1 Stramonita haemastoma
TAGGCATGTTGGTAGTCGCTGCTGGAATTGGTTTCGCTTGACGTTGCCTGGCGGCTGCAGCGTAGGTCAAGCTGGCACCATCAGCAGAGAGCGGAGAGGCAGGTAATGGTGACTCGGTCTGCGTTCCGATGCTCCTCTGAATTTCTGGGGCTGTCTTGTGGTCCTGTTTCTTGTGCTCAGCTGTGCTGCAGCCTGGTGTCCGGTGGCTGAGGTCAGTTAGGATCTTTTCCATTTTACTGATTTTTTCATTGAGCGAGACAACAAGCTTTTTTAGTTCTGCCATCTCGCTCTTTTCTTGCCAGTTACAGAAACTGTTGTTATGGGAGACTGTAGACACTTCTGGAGTCGATTTTTCATTGTCGTTTTTGGACACTCTCTCTTTACTGATGGTATTGTTTGTGGTTGTTTTCACTGCAGAAGCTTCAGATGTGAAGAAAGCTGCCCTCTGACGTCTTGTTTTAGTCATCTTTCGCAAGGCACTTGCGATTGCACACAGCGCTCAAGTTCGGCTGCTGCTTCTGGGCGCCATGTTGTGACGTCATTTAACATTTAACATTTGACGTCATAGCAGATATCATACTACAAGCTGCCAATATTTCTATTCCTAGATGTCACTCTGTAAAATGTAGCCAACATTTAGGAAATGTCTGGTGGACACAAGCTTGCGAAGAAGCTGTACATAGAAAACATTTAATGCATAAAGCTTTTCTAAAAAATAAATCGCCTAGTAACCATGATGAGCAGAAAAAGGCCAAAAACCACTGTAACATGGTTATTGCACAAGCTAAAAAACAGTATTGGTCCTCTTTTTGTAGTAGTGAAATTACAAATCATAAGGACATTCAGAAAGTATGGGCAAAATTAAATGAAATGACGAAAGGCATAAACTTGCCATCATGTCCAATTGTTCTAGAAAACAAACAGTTTCCAACAAGTGCAGAAAAAGCCGAGGCATTTGCCACAATGTTTTCAAATACCATGCGTAAGGAGGGTCTGTTAGGCAAACACAGAACATACAGAAGTGAAGAAGAGGTGAAAAAGGAATATGAAGACCCAATGCCTGACAACACTCTTTACATCAATGCTCCAATTACACTCCAGGAAGTTAAGGATGCAATTATGTCACTTCCCAGTAAGAAAACATCTGTTGGAGCTGATGCGATTTCCAATGACATGATTAAACACTTACCAGAAAATTTCATTACTCTACTTCATAAGCTTTTTTATAAATGTTGGGTTGAAGGTGTAATTCCAGTTCAGTGGAAACAGTCAATTGTTGTTCCGATCCACAAACAAGGAAAGCCCAAGACAGATAAAGCCAGTTACAGGCCAATAGCATTGACCTCACATACTGGTAAACTCATGGAGAGAGTTGTTCTTGGAAGATTATCATATTATTGCCAGAAAAATAACATTATTGCAAGCAATCAAGCTGGCTTTCAGCGAGGTAGATCTGCTATTGATAATTTAGTTAAACTTACAACACGCATAAAACAACAATTTGCACGTAGAAAAAATGTTCTTGCAACATTTTTTGACATAAATAAAGCATATGATCAAGTTTGGCATGCAAAATTATTAAGCAAGTTAAAGACAATTGGTCTCTCCGGTAACATTTATCATTATATCAAGAGCTTTCTTAGCAATAGATCCATTCAGGTAAAGGTAGGAAATAACTATTCAGATCCTAGGCATCTTGATATGGGATTACCACAAGGCTCCGTTATAGCACCAATTCTATTCAATATTCTATTACATGATCTTCCTAAATGCTTAACACAGAATGTTACATTAGTACAATATGCAGACGACATATGCATGTGGATGAATGTATCCATGAAACAAAAAACCTCGAAAAGGTATTTAAATTATATTCAAAAATTATACCAAAAAGACCTTGATAATTTAAATAAGTATATTATTGAGAATGGCCTAAAATTATCCACAGAAAAAAACGCATATGATGCTTTTTAACAACGGTACCAATCCAGACAATTTACCTGTGTTCAAAGTTGAAAATGAGATAGTTGTATACAAACACTTAGTAAAGTTTTTAGGTGTTTTTCTTACTTCAAAGTTAACGTGGAATGCCCACATTGAACATATTCTAACTAAAGGAAGAAAATGCTTAAATCTACTAAAAATTGTACGAAAGCAGTATTGGGGACAAGAAATGACAATTCTGAAACATCTGTCTACCTCCCTTATTAGATCTAAGTTATCCTATGGACAAGAGGTCTTTTTTAGCGCACCTAAGTATTTACTAAAGAAGCTTCAAAGTGTAGACTGTAAGGCGTACAGACTGGCTCTAGGTGTACCATTTCATGCCTCTGCACTTGAAACTTATAATGAAATTGGAATATTACCACTTGAAGAGTATCGACAACTTGTATGTGCCAAATATATTCTAAGAAGCTCAACACCTGAAAACTTTGCTTCAGAAGAAATAAAAATGAGGTCTGAAACAGATTTTCCCAAAAGAGCCCAACACATAAACTCTTTGATGACAATTAGTACCTACACATCAGATCTTTACGAGCGTTCTGAACATTCCAAATCCGATGTAGACCCACATAGATCAGTTTCAGTTTGTCCTGTTTGGGAAATGAAACGAGCGCACTTTGATATAGATTATATCAACATGAAAAAGAATGAAAATCCAAATATTATGGCAGTCAATGTTCATTCACATATACAGCATCATTACTCTCATTGTCTTAAAATTTATACAGATGGTTCACTTTTAGACAATCATCAAGCAGGTTCAGCATTTGTCATACCAGCACTAAAAATAGAAAAGTCATATTATGTTGGCAAAAATCGATCTGTTTTTACAGCTGAACTAATCGCTATTCTCATGGCTTTGACTTTCATTTTAGATCATCCTTACTGTTTCTTTCATATATTACTTTGTGTGGATTCAAAATCAGTATTGTATGCCTTAAAGTCTACAGCTTATAAACAATCTACTAAACTTATACTAGACATCAAATACATCATAAATCTTCTACGTTTAAGAGGAATTCTTGTTTCCTTTTGCTGGATTCCTTCACATATAGGGTTATCTTCCAATGAGTGGGCTGACAGGGCTGCTAAAAAAGGTGCACGCAATGAAAATGGGTCTATAGTACTGCATGTCCCTCTATCCATTGCAGAAGGCTATCAGTTGTTAGAAGAAGCATCCTTAAATAGATTTATAGAAAAGCATTGGCAAAACAAGAAGCTTCAACATTCAACTCAGAGTGGGAAGAGTGTAGTTGAATACATTGATCACTTAAAGATTCATACAAATGAATTCAAAGAAAGACAACTCAAGGCATTATTCTTTAGGATAAGATTAAATGCTTTTATGACAAAGTTCAGTAAGGATGTTAAATGCTTATGTGTGTGGATATATTTCAAATACCCATATCATACTTGAATGTAAGAATTTAAAACCCTATCTCCCTGCCTTTTCTGAGAATTCCATTGATGAAGTTTTGAAAAATGTAAATCTAACGTTTGACATAGCTAAAGGTTTGTTGTTAAGTCCTATAGGGCATTTATTATAGTTCATGTAGTTCTTTTGGGAGGGTTTTTGTTGTTGTTGTTGTTGTTGTTGTCCATTTTCGATATTTTCTTGATCTGTTAATGTTAAGAATAACTTATTACATTTGTTGTTACTATTTATCACACACACGCACGCACACACACACACGCACACACACACACACGCGCGCGCGCGCGCGCGCGCGCGCGCGCGCGCACACACACACACACACACACACACACACACACACACACACACACACACACACACACACACACACACACACTCACGCACGCGCGCGCGCGCCGCGCGCGCGCGCGCGCACATTAGATCTCTCTCTCTCTCTCTCTCTCTCTCTCTCTCTCTCTCTCTCTCTCTCTCTCTCTCTCTCTCTCTCTCTCTCTCTCTCTCAAACTATCCAGTCTCCTATTGTAGGGTCGTCTGGTATCACTTAAAGTGGAAAGACGTTAAAATTGAAGACTTACTTACTTACACCCTAGCATTCCTATTTTTTTTAATCCGTCACTCCCCAACCATTATCTCTCTGTCTGTAGCTCTTTCCCTTTGACTTTTCGTTTTATCAAAATTTTCATTTTTGTTAGTATTATCCTTGTTATAACGTGTTTTTTTTTCTAGCTTTGTACTCAGTTTTTAATTTATTTTACACACACACAGACTGAGAGAGAGAGAGAGAGAGAGGGGGGGGGGTAGGGATTTGATTTGATTGATTGATTCTTTTATATCGAGGATAATGGAATAAGCACTCTTGTGCTTTTTTACATCCAGTCTCCGTATTTATGCAGTTTTGTAAATGTCATCTATTCCCACCGGCACACGATGGCCTACTCTTACGAAAAGCGGAACAGGATTTAACGTGTGCGCAAGATGTTCTGCGTGCGTTTGCACACGGGGCCTCGGTTTAAAGTCTTATCCGAAGGACTTTTGAGAGAGAGAGAGAGAGAGAGAGAGAGGAGAAGAGAGAGAGAGAGAGAGAGAGAGAGAGAGAGAGAGAGAGAGAGAGAGAGAGAGAGAGAGGAGGGGAGGGAGGGAGGGAGGAGAGAGAGGGAAGGAGGGAAAGAAACAATGAGAGATATGTGGACATATAGACAGACAGAAAGATAGACACAGAAAAAACACCAAAATGCTTGTTTTTAAAATTCACACAGTGGAAACACCTTACACAAAATCCCCAAAACTGTGTGCACAAGGGGACTGAATGTAAAGGAAAACACATGTGAATGCTCATTGCATCATGCGCGGAATAAATAGATAGACAAATAAATGAATAAATAGAATAGGATAGATAAATATAACAGGGACTGTTTCAAATGAAATGTCACGACCATCTGTTTCCGAATTCATTTCATTAAAAAAAAAAACCCCGTCCTGTGAGAAATCGTTTGCTGATCCTTTCTGGGTGAAACGTCTTAGGGGGAGAAAAATGAAAGCAAGAACACACACACACACACAC
>CM060348.1:24236947-24241947 GCA_030674155.1 Stramonita haemastoma
GTTGTTGTTGTTGTTGTTTTTTTTATAACACATTTATCTTTTTTGTTTAAAACATTAACAATGTGTCCAGTTGGGGATGATGCCTTTTGTTGAATGTGTATCTATCTTTTTCTTTTTAAATCATAGGTTGAACTTTGTTGTTGGTGATGGTGGTTTTTGTGGGACAGGGGTGGGGGTATTACTTTAAAAGTAAAGTATTACTTTATTGGTTTTGGTTTGCTTTGATTTGGGCCTTTTTTTTGTTTATTTCTTTCTTTTTGTTCTGTGTTGAATATTTTGTTTGTTGGTTGGTTTTTGGTTGTTCTGATACTTCATAATCAGGGTATTCGCCGGACGAAAAAAGTATGTGAATACTTATTCTGCAACTCTTGGAAAACAAATATCATTCATTCATTCATTCATTCATTCATTCATTCATTCATTCATTCATTCATTCATTCATTCATTCATTCGTTCGTTCGTTCGTTCGTTCGTTTGTTCGTTCGTTCGTTCATCCATTCATTCATTCATTCATTCTCTCTGTCTCTGTCTCTGTCTCTGTCTCTGTCTCTGTACACACACACACACACACACACACACACACACACACACACACACACACACACACACACACACACACACACACACACACACACACAAACTACTCACGACGTCACAAAACAAAAAAGTGCACAGAAGATCACACACGTGTTCCTTTTGGTTTGGTATTTTTTAATTGATAGAGAAACCAGACCAACATGTGCGCACGTGATCAATTCGTGCTCACATGGCAGCAGTCTGTAGGTAACACTGGTACCAGTAGCAAACTTTACACCCGACCCACCCCTGTGACCTTCAGAGGTTACAACAGGGTCGTTTGGTCATCACACCCTGTGACCTTCAGAGGTTACAACAGGGTCGTTTGGTATCCACCTGGACTTCAAGGTCCAAGGTCGTTTGGTCATCCACCCTGTGACCTGTCAAAGGTCATCCATAGCAGGGTCGTTTGGTTATCCACTCCTGTGACCTTCAGAGGTCACACAGGGTCGTTTGGTCATCCACCCTGTGACCTTCAGAGGTACAACAGGGTCGTTTGGTCATCCACTCCTGTGACCTTCAAAGAGGTCATCCAGCAGGGTCGTTTGGTCATCCACCCTGTGACCTTCAGTATGGTCATCAGACAGGGTCGTTTGGTCATCCATGTCCTCGTGACCTTCGAGGTCATAGAGTGTTGGTATCAGTCACTTCAGCAGCGGTTCGTTTGGTATCAGTCCCGTGAGTCCTTCAGAGGTCACATGCAGGGTCGTTTGTGTATTCTGGGTCTGGGCTGATCTAGCATCATGTTGTATGTTTTGCGTCCTTCTTCATGTCGTTTCTGAGGTATGTGAGGGTGTCAGCAGCGTGTCAGGGTGTCAGATGTGGTGTTAGTGTGTCATGGCTGTACAGTGTCAGCAGCATGTTGAAGTGTCAGCATGGTGTCTAGAGTGTCAGCAGCAGTGTCAACGTGTAGAAGTGTCAGCAGGCAGTGTCAGCAGCAGTGTAGACAGTGTCAGCAGCAGTGTTAGAAGAAGTGTCAGCGCAGTGTAGCAAGTGTGCAGCAGACAGTGTCAGCAGGCATGGTCAGCAGACAGTGTAAGCAGTGTCAGCGGCAATGGCAGAAGACAGTGTCAGCGGCAATGGCAGAAGTCAGTGTCAGCGGCAATGGCAGAAGACAGTGTCAGCGGCAATGGCAGAAGACAGTGTCAGCGGCAACGGCAGAAGACAGTGTCAGCGGCAATGGCAGAAGACAGTGTCAGCGGCAATGGCAGAAGACAGTGTCAGCGGCAATGGCAGAAGACAGTGTCAGCAGCTAGTGTCAGCCGAGATGTTAGCAAGGGTGTCAGGGTTTTCGTGGGTGTCATGAGTATCGGGGGGGGGGGGGGGGGGGGGGGGGGGGGGGGGGGGTCATTAGGGTGTCATCAGGGTGTCATCAGAGGTGTCAGTACAGGTGTCAGGGCAGAGTACCGTTGTCTCTCAGGCAGCAGTGCCCAATCAATGGGTAGACTGACAGGGAAACACGGGTCCTCCCCTGACGCTCAACTGTCTGCCAATTCTTGAAAACTCCATGTACTCAAAGTTTTTTTTTTAGTCTTCACTTGGATCGTTTGTGTTGTCCACGAAAATATAGAAATCATAATTCGTAAACTACTTCTAAATGCTTGGAAAACTAGATATTCAAAACTTTTTTTTTTGCATTTGTTCTGCTATTATACCAGTCCATTATATTGTTTGATTGCCCTGTGCTTGTTGCCTCGTATAAAAAAGCAAAGGGATAGATCTAAGAAAAAAATATGGAAATATCCAAAGTATTCTGTATGATTCCGAGTCGCATGTCCTAAATATCAGTTGCAGAAAGTATTTGGCCAATCACCAGTAGGACAGTTAACTGAAATGAAATGATATAAACTGATCACCATGCATTACATTCTTCATCCTTTCACCGTTTCCTCATCCCCTTTTCAGTACATTCTTAACCTGAATCAGTGAATGTACCATTGTTTTAAATCACCTTGTAGTGAATGGACATTAAACCAATGAGAAGAAGAAGAAGCCTTCCGTCACCGCACTCTCTCTCTCTCTCTCTCTCTCTCTCTCTCTCTCTCTCTCTCCTCTCTCTCTCTCTCTCTCTCTCTCTCTCTCTCTCTCTCTCTCTCTCTCTCTCTCTCTCTCTCTCTCTCTCTTCTCTCTCTCTCTCTCTCTCTCTCTCTCTCTCTCTCTCTCTCTCTCTGTCTCTGTCTCGTCTCGTCTTTTGTCTCTGTCTGTCTGTCTGCTGTCTTTTCTGTTGTCTCTGTCTGTCTGTCTGTCTTTGTCTCTGTCTCTCTCTCTCTCTGTCTCTCTCTCTCTCTCTGCTCTCTCTCTCTCTCTCTCTCTCTCTCTCTCTCTCTCTCTCTCTCTCTTTCTCTCTCTCTCTCTCCCCTCTCTTTTCCCCCTCCCAGGCACATCCGGTAACCACTTCTCCTGAAAGAAGGGCTAAAGGTGTTGTTTGAGAGGGGGATGGCTGTGCCTCTTCTGAGCCACCTGTGGGACACTTGGAGATTAGGAGACTTAGGACACTTGGGAGGACTTGGAGATTTGGAGGACTTATGACACTTGGAGACTTGGAGATTTGGAGACTTAAGGACACTTGGAGACTTGGAGATTTGGAGACTTAGGACAAATTGGATACTGAATAGGACACTTGGAGACTTGGAGGACTTGGACACTTGGAGACTTAGGACCTTGGAGACTTAGGACACTTGGAGACTAGGACACTTGGAAACTTGGAGATTTAGGACACGGAACTTAGAGGACACTTGGAGACTTGGAGATTAGGCACTTGGAGGACTTGGAGACTTAGGACCCTTGGAGACTTAGGACACTTGGAGACTTGGAGACTTAGGGACCTTGGAGACTTGGATATTGGAGACTTAGGACACTTGGAAACTTGGAGACTTAGGAACACTTGGAGAGGAGATGGACCTGAAGCAACTTGGAGGAGGAGATGGAGACTTGAAGAGGAAACTTGGAGGCTTGGAGAGGAGACTGACCTGGAGACTTGGAGACTAAGGAGGAGAACTTGGAGATTTTGAGACTTGGGGAGTCTTGGAGAGGAGGCTTTGGAGATGGAAGAGATGGGGTCAAGCCAAGTCAAATAAAGCCAAGTCATCTTGACTTGATCCATCTCCATACCCAAGGAATACTCTCGCAGCCCACTCATAGGGCAGGAATAACCGGCACTCTTCTTATTCAGGGGAAAACTCTCTGGACTAAGGCTGCCTGTAATGGTAAGGTTGTTGTGTTGTTTTTTTGTCGTTCCTCAGCTGATCTCCGGTTCACTAATGGTGAGATTTTGCGTATGCGAACTGTGTTCTCACATTAAGGTAGCCGCATTCTGATTTTGGGGAGTATGTTTATTAAACAAGATCCGGTGTGCATGCTTCGTTTAGATGTTGTCATCTTTCCTAATACGACGCAAAGGTCTACTTTTCCGAAATATAGGTTTTAACGTGCTGCAAGATGTTCTGCGTCCTTCGACGATAAAGTGACCTGGGTTTATAGTCTCATCCGAAGGATTTTCGGGGGAATAGAAGCAGTACTAATGAAGACTCCAGGGTAGGAGGGGGTGGGGGGAGGGGGGGGGGGACGATGTAATCTCTTGATGGTGTCTGGGTAGTGGCTTTAATCGTGCCATCAGATCACGGTCACGGTCTCAGTACTTACCCCTTCCTTTACTTTTCTTCATCTGTCCCGTAGTTCCGCGACCGTGGGAGGAACCACTGAAGATTTTGCAGCCAGCTTCCTCCACTCCACTCTTACTGATCCCTATCTAGGCTATCCCAAACCCGGCAAAAATTAAATAGATAGATATCTTAAAACAGTCATGCACACAAACTTGTCATCAGGGAGTTCTTTCACAGTGGGATTCCCATGTGTGGTGAATCAGACAGACTGCATAATTATTCTGAATGTCTTCGGATGAGACTTTAAACGAGGCTCGTGTGCGAACACACGCAGAATCTGCGCACACGTTAAATCCTGTTCGCTTTTCGTAGAGTAGGCATCGTTGCGGTGGGAACAGATGACATTTACAAAACTGTTTACACACGGGGACAGGTGAAAAAAAAAAGCAATGAGTGCTTATTCCATCATCTCGTATAAAGAATAAATTAACCAAATCAATCAAATGGATGATCTCTAGAGTGTTAAGCTGGGGGAACACACAACAACAAATGCAGCAGCAGCAGCAGCAACAACACCAACAGTTCTACACTCCCTAGCCTGGCCTGTCACGGCTGTGATGCCCACGGGTATAGAATTCTCCCACGTGCTCGACAGCCCTGACAGGTTCTCTGATGCTGTTGATAATTATTATGTATTGTGTTAATATGTAAGTACTACTTTCAGTCACGGCAGATTTCTCTGCATGAAATTCGGGCTAGCTGCTCTCCCTGGGAAGAGTGCGTCACCCACAAGAGCTGGCTGCAAGCACCAGTACCACCCAT
>CM060348.1:24244447-24251947 GCA_030674155.1 Stramonita haemastoma
GTAAGTCAGCTGGTTTCAATCTTTTTTCAAATTTTTGGTCTCGTCTTCAGCAAGTTATGAAAAAGCAAATGCAATACTTATTCAATTCACCACCTGGAGATAAAAATTTGACTTGACTTGACAATGTACCACACATCGCTACTACCTAGCCGCTCACTTCGGTCTCATTAAATACAGCCACGTTCAGACCATTCCGTCCTTCCCTCAGTTCACAGGCCACTGTCAATGCTAGGTCACCGTAAGCCAACTTGCCAGAAGTGGCCCCGCCCAGACTGCTGCCAAGTCACCTTGCAAGCTGGTGCTCCCTAATGCATGTTCTGACCCACTGTATCAGTGTACCAGGACCATTAGTGATGATGATGATGTTGATGATGATGATGATGATGATGATAATAATAATAATATTAATATTAATATTAATATTAATATTAATATCAATATTAATAATATTAATAACATAATGATGTTGATCATTATGATGATGATGAGAAGGAGGAGGCGGAGAATGATGATGATGATGATGTTGCGGAGGGAGAGGTGGAGGAGGAGGAGAATGATGATGATGATGATGATGATGATGATGATGATGATGATGATGATGATGATGATGATGATGATGGTGGTGGTGGTGGTGGTGGTGGTGGTGGTAATAATAGTAATGATGACGATGATGATGATGGTGATGATGGTGTTGGTGATGATGGTGATGATGATGATGGTGATGATGATGATGATAATGATAATAATGATAATTGTTTTTTAAAAACCTCTCATAGGAAATCGAGTGATTAAACGAATCCAAGAAGAAAGGGTCACTCTTTGATGACATAGCCTTCTTCCAAACATGACGTCACCACAAACAGACAACAACAACAACGTCACGGAGGGGACAACATGGACATACCCATCAGACTGCTTCGTGTACCCCATGTCCAAATTCACTCCCTCAGAAAACCCCAACAACCTGATTTCCAGAGAGACTTTCCAGTACATCGCGAAGATAATCAACGTGTACGTGCTGATGCTGTTCTTGGGTCTCTTCGCGCCTCTGAACGTCCTCAATGCTATCGTGTTCTGGAAACAAGGCATCAGAGAGAGGATTAACTTATGCTTGGTTTGCTTGTCCATTTCTGACATCATCGTGGTCACTATTTCTTTCGTGCTGGACTTGGATAGGATATATGCCACTCTCGCTAATGTGGAGTACAAGATCATCTTTTCCAAAATCAACAACGTGATCGATTGGGTAGTAGGCTTCGATTACGTGTCTGGATTTATGTCCACGCTCATTGCGTTTGAGCGGTGTTTGTGCGTGGTGAGCCCTCTTCGAGCTCAGAGAATGCTGCAGACGAGAACTACAGCCGTTATTATTTTGGTAGGGCATGTGGTCATTATAGGAGGGTACAACATGGTCGCCATGAAGCGAAAAATCGTGTGTATGTTTGACCCTACCACTGGGCAAATCTACGATATGTACTATAATTCTCAGTTTTATTTCAAACACAAAGATATCATCAACGTGTTTGAGGGTCTGATTTATGGACTGCTTTTTCCAGGACTGTTTATCGCAGGGGTGTTGATAGCTACTGTTATCACCGTTGTTCAGTTACGTCGAATGAAAGAATGGAGGGAGCAGGCTTCGTCAGTTAGTACTTCCGGGGTAAGTGCGGTTAAAGATGTCAGTTTGACCCGGATGTTGATCGGAACGAGCGTTCTGTTTGTCGTCTGTTCTTTGCCCCCTGTCATTTTTCGTAACTTACATTATCTCATTCCGGACCTCAGTTTAACAGGGGACTACTATAATTTGTTCTACACGTTAAGCATCTTGCGAAGGTTGTGTTTTTATGTTAACTCTTCCTTTAACTTTTTTATCTATTACTATTTTGGCACTAAGTTCCGTAGGACGGTGAAGGATATGTTTCGAGTGTGCCCCACTGAGAAAAAGTAATGAAAAGGTGGTTGAAATATAGCGAAATATAGTTTGGTCTGAAAATAATTGAATTCTTGAATGTGGTTGGATTATAAAAAAATAAAAAGCTGGTTTGATTGCCTTGAATAAATGAAAGTAGAATGTTGTCTGATAACGTTTAAATAGTTTGTTACTTTTATTTCTGTTTATTTATTTCGAGGACAGTGGAATAAGCAATCATGTACTTTTTCTTCAAGCCAGTCCCTGTGTGTATGCAGTTTTGTAAATTTTGTCATCCTTCCCACTGGCACACAATTACACTCCTGAACTGCAAAACGGTTTTAACGTGTGTGCAAGATGTTCTGCGGGCGTTCTCACATGGGACCTCAGTTTACAGTCTCATCCTTCAAAAATGTCTCACCATTTATGAACCTTGGAGCATGAGCCGAGGAACGAAAAAACAAACCCAAACCATAACAAAACAAAAGACTGGGACTAAAGGTGCCACATAACCTATGTGGTCATAGGGGAAGCGAGGCATCAGAAACCTCAGCTTCTCTAGGGGCCAGCATATTGAGGGAGGTGGCGCTCTTCTCCTCTCGCTGCTTTACCTTCCCTGACCCTAAACAGGGCAGGTACCCATTGACAGCTGGGTGAACTGGAGGGACTGTATTGAAACCAAGGCGCGCAAACGGTCACCCATCCAACTGGTAGGTACACTCGATGCTGCTTACCAGAGACTGTATAAGCTACGCTTATACAGTCTCTGGCTTAACCTTGGCTTGGAGAAAGCGAGTGCTCTGACCACTGAGCTATCCAGTCTCCTCTGGGACTTAACCCCAACTTTTCTTTTCTTGACGGGTGCGTTAATACGTCTAGGCCACCCGTCTGGACGTTCCTCAGCCTAACGCTTTGGCAACCGCTCAGACTGGCCTCTGCATTGTGGGGGAATCAACAAGTGTCCCAGTGGGAATAGCGGCAAGGCCTCCATACCACTATTTTACTTTGCGAACGCCCTTTCTTCTTCTTTTTCACACTGTATCCAAAAGTTGATAGCGGGAGTTTTACAAGGGATGACTGGTTCGTAAGCTTCAGCAGTTTAGAGCGTCACTTTTCAGAGTAGCAATTGTTATTGGTGGTGGTGTTTGTGTTGTTGTTGTTGTTGTTGTTGTAGCTGTTGTTGTTTTTGTTATTAATCTTGTTACTAATGTTGTTGTTGTTGTCGTCGTTGTTATTGTTACTGTTGTTTTTGTCGTTATTACTGTTGTTGTTATTGTAGTTGGTGTTGTGGTCGTAGTTGTTGTTATTGTTGTCGTTATTGTTGTCGGGCGTTCCTGGGCTTAACATTTTAGAATCCATTCACAACAAGCTCTCTGGGCTTATTGGAAAAAAAACAGGGACAAGACAGTCGAGCTTCACCCGCTTTATGGATGCCAGTTTGAGAGTTGCTCAAGTTACCTGACCAACACTGCAGGTGTCTGTATCTCTCAGGCCTGGTTGACGCGGGGATATATTTATTATGACAGTAAGCAACCTTGTCAAGTAGTCTCAAAGCAGATGTACTTCCATAGCTAGCAGCACCATTACGTCCTCTCTTAATATCCTTGATAATCATGCAATTAATTAAAAAAAAAAAAACATTGCCTCTGATTGGGTGGCCCCAGTTGCTCTGGTTCATGGTGACTTCACATCCAGTTTCTCCGTACAGATATTTATTTATTTATTTATTTATTTATTTATTTATTTATCTATTCTTTTATATCGAGGATAATGGGATAAGCACTCATGTGCTTTTTTTAAAAAATCCAGTCCCCGTGTGTATGCAGTTGTGTAAATATTGTCATCTGTTCCTACCGGCACACAATGGCCTACTCTTACGAAAAGCGGAACAGGATTTAACGTGTGCGCCCGTACAGTCCCTACGTGTGCGCAAGATGTTCTGCGATGATATTATGGCGCTGCTCATGTGGCGATACACTCTGCTGACAGGCAATATTGTTTTTGTTTTTTTATCTTGTTTTTATTATATTGTGTGTTGTGTCAGCTCCAAGTTCAGCAGAGGGAGTTGTGTGTGAAGCGTTAGTACTTACTGCTACAATGTTGGGAAGAACTGCATTGATGCTGTTAGTTTGCTTCTTCATTTTATCAGCTGAGTGTGTTCGAGGTACGCGGAATGGCAAGTCGTGGCGGGTTGTACACACACACACACACACACACACACACACACACACACACACACACACACACACACACACACACACACACACACACACAACACACACTGTCTCTATGTCTCTGTCTCTCTGTCTGTCTCTGTCTGTCTGTCTGTCTGTCTGTCTGTCTGTCTGTCTGTCTGTCTGTCTGTCTGTCTGTCTGTCTGTCTGTCTGTCTGTCTTCTCTCTTCTCTCTCTCTCTCTCTCTCTCTCTCTCTCTCTCTCTCTCTCTCTCTCTCTCTCTCTCTCTCTCTCTCTCTCTCTTTGCTATCCGTGGGACGGATAGCCTAGTGGTCAGAACATTGCGCTGGCAATTTGAAGACCCGGGTTCGAGTCCGGTCGAGGAAATTTTCTTCCTGGAGTTAACATCAGTGCTGACTCCACTCTCCCAAAAAGTCCTTCGGATGAGCTTTTAAACCGAGGCCCCGTGTGCGAACGCACGCAGAACACCTTGTGCACACGTTAAATCCTGTTCTGCTTTTCGTAAGAGTAGGCCATCGTGTACCGGTGGGAACAGATGACAATATTTACAAAACTGCATACACACGGGGACCGGATGAAAAAAAGCACATGATTGCTTATTCTGTTATCCTCGATATAAAAGAATAAATAATATATATTTTTTTTAAACAAATGATTTTAACAGCTATAAAATCTACTCTTTAAAGTAAATAACTCTCTCTCTCTCTCTCTCTCTCTCTCTCTCTCTCTCTCTCTCTCTCTCTCTCTCTCTCTCTCTCTCTCTCTCTCTCCGACATGACTGATTTACTCAACTACTCAATAGCTTGTTATTTACTGTTATAAAGAGTCTGGTATATCAAACAATGAATTGTGGTTAAGCACGGTACTGAAGGTCGGGAGAGAGATCAATTTACCAGATAGGCCTAATTATTCTCTAGTATTCATACCTTCTCCTTTATTCATAAATAACATTCTTGACAGTTTCAATTAATTTCTATGTCGAGAGTTAAAAATGTGTTTGACTTTATGTGAATTTGTGTCCAAAATTTAGTGTAATTTACGATTTAACAGGTGTTTTAAAACAGTAGTTACAACAGTCATCAGTGTATGCAGTGCCGGCTTTCCACTCGTCCATGCCTCTGACAGGCCAGCTGCCAGCGTGGTTGCGCTGAAACAGTGCAGGCGGCTAGGCTAGGCTATCTCAGCGTAGTTTAGCCTATACAGTCTCTGCCAGTACAATAATAATTCGAGCGTGAGCTATTGTAAAATTGACTAAACCTTGTTTTGTGATATACATTAGGTTTTTCAACGGATTTTGAAACTTTAATATTATGTCTTTGTTTGAAATCTGTTGGAGGCCAAGTTGAGAATGTTGAACAACTCTTGAAATAAAGCATTAGGCCTAGTAGTAGTGTAGTCAATCCTTGCATTTCGCAAAGAACTAATTGCAATAGTTTTCAAACTTGGTGCAATGGGTAGATAAAAATACCATAAACAACATATCTAAAAAGTAGGAAAAAGTAGGTGTCAGAAGATGCCGAAAATCAATAAACAAACACACCAATAAACGATATTTCACACTCTGAGACTGATCGTTTGCTAAAGCTGGCCTGCTTCTGGCACCGTGGCATCCTCCCTTATTTGGCAGTGCTCCACCCAGTTTTGACCGAGAAAGACCCGTGGCTGCAAGAGAAAGGACCTTGGTGCCAAAGCTGTAATGCTACTTATTCTTATTTCGTTTAGCATTAATGACTTATCTTTTGAAATTTAACACACACTTAAAGTAACTGCTTAATTGTTTTTTACGAGATGCATGGTATGTACTGCGCTGATGTGCGTATTTGACCAGACAGCATCGAAACAACTGTCCACGTGTGTTGGGCCAGCTCCTACATTATACAGTAATGTAGGAATGTATGTATGGTAAACCACTCTTGTCAAAATCGGCTCTCTGTGTGCATTGTTTTGTTTTATTTGAAAGTGTGTTTAACTTTAATGAACATGGCCAGAGGTCCTGGCATGAAGATAAATAGTCATTGTTTAGAGTTTCAAGCCATGGGCCTGATATATATATATATATATATATATATATATATATATATATGTATATGTATATGTATATGTATAAACGTGTGTGTATGCATATATACATATGTATATATATATATATATATATATATATATATATATATATATATTATATATATATATATATATATATATATATATATATATGTGTGTGTGTGTGTGTGTGTGTGTGTGTGTGTGTGTGTGTGTGTGTGTGTGTGTGTGTGTGTGTGTGTGTATAACACCATTATATAGATAAAGAACAGCATGCATATATATATATATATATATATTATATATATATATATATATATATATATATATATATATATATATATATATATACGGGATTGTTTGTCACGCATTGGACTGAACAGCCACCAGCGAGCCTGCACCGGACGTGGACAGTGCCCTTAATCTTCGTTCGCGGAGCCAAGCCATGATGATATATATTATATATATATATATATATATTATATATATATATATATATATATATATATTATATATATATATAACAGTATCAAAAAGTGTATCTGCAGTCCTTTCTGATGGAAAAGCATGTGTATCAGTGTATGTGTGACAGTGTCACATCATCCCTTTCACTTTCTGTCCTTCTCTTTCTTTCTCTGTATGTGTTTCTTGTCTCTATCTGAGATCGAGAGTGTGCATATGATCTGAATTTAGTGGATCCTATTTACGGCACTGATCTACCTTTAGTTCTGAATGAACGGGATGCAACTTTTTTCAGTTTAACTTTAACCTTAGGGTGATGTGTGACTTAAAAAAAATGTTTTGTTTATCTTTGTTACCTGCTCTACAAAATCACTGATCTAAAGCATTGTTTCGTTGCAATTTTGTTGGGCTTTTCACCCCAGAATTTTACCCAATGGCTGATCACATTTTTGTCCAGATGAAAGGACTGACTTTTTATGTCTGTGTGTGTTATGTGGAGAAAGACTGCTGACTGATAGCCAAGATGTAGTGAAGCAGACTGATAAAGGTGTTGCAGGTCGTGGTACAGTGGTCGTAAACTTTGGTTTAATCCTGGTAAAATGCAGGAAAGCATACATGATTTTGCATGCTTATGGGATGTGAACGCTTAATTTAGCATATGTGCAGTATACTTTCATTGCTTTTTGCTTTATCTTGCGTTTAATGGTAATTCTATTATCAAATTCGTAATCAGTACGTCGAACGCTTTCCAACGGTATGCCACAAGACCATGTTACAAACTGTTTAAAAATATGGTAAAATCCAAATTTTATGACGTCATAAAATCTTTCAAAAAAAGTGACCTTCCGACACTTAGATCGCCCTACTGTTTGGATATGTTAATAGCTAGCTACT
>CM060348.1:24256947-24291947 GCA_030674155.1 Stramonita haemastoma
TAAACTTTGGTTTAATCCTGGTAAAATGCAGGAAAGCATACATGATTTTGCATGCTTATGGGCTGCAAATGCTTAATTTAGCATTATGTGCAGTATACTTTCATTGCTTTTTGCTTTATCTTGCGTTTAATAGTGATTCTATTGTCAAATTCGTAATCAGTATGTCGAACGCTTTCCAACGATATGCCACAAGACCATATTACAAATTGTTTAAAAAATATGGTAAAATCCAAATTTTATGACGTCATAAAATCTTTAAAAAAGTGACCTTCCGACACTTAGATCGCCCTACTGTTTGGATATGTTAATAGCTAGCTACTTTTCTATCCAATCATCGCAAAAGCATTACTATTACAATTAATTCTTCTCTCGGCACTTTTTTTTGCAAATATTGACTAAGACTATAGCGCCTAGGCCTATTTATCCCTACCATAAACACTTTTCTGGCATCACTGCGGCATTCTAAATTTAGCTGACCGGGATTCTGACAAGACTGTCCCACTAGCGCGTAGCTAGGGGAAACAGCTTCTATAAACAGTGTGCCAGCTGCATGCCAGGCGCACTTGCGGCCTTATTTTCACCCCGTGAAATGGAATAAGCTAGGCCTAGCTCACAGCGGAGGCTGACCAGCGTTAGGTTTGTACGCGCGCTTTACGTTGTCTAAAAATGTGCGATTGACACTTTTACATCGTATTTCTTCTAGGAAGTACAATCCTAGGTTATTGAAAATGCACACCATTTCATCGTACATTTTGTGGCCGATTGCCTTTGTGAGTGGATGTGTGGCTTCCAAAAAAGCAATTTTCTTCGACCCAGAAAGTTTTGTGTAAGTAATAATTTTTAGGACACGCAGGGCATCTCATCAGCTTGCCAGTAGCCTAAAGCTTACAACACAAGGATGTTCGGGTAGGCTACAAGGCAAGGGGAAGACCGAGGAAGACCTGGATCGGGGTTGTGAAAAGAAAAACACTTAAGACCCACATCCCACCCACCCAGGCCTTCAAACTTGCCGCAGATAGAAAGCTCTTTCTCCCTTCGACGCTCCGCCCTAGACGGTACAAGCCGACGGATAAAGTAAAGTAAGTAGCCTAATAGGCCTAGGTCAAAGATACTCAATAACCACCAGAGTATCTTTGGCCTAGGTAAAGGTAAAGGTGTCCCATAATAGTCTTAGTGTGGTCGTAGGAGAGCGAGTGAGGCGTCAGAGACCTCAGTTTCTCTAGGGGCCAGCATGTTGAGGGCGGTGCCCATCTGATAGTAGGGCCTATAGCTAAATGAAGTCAGAAGAGAGAGAGAGAGAGAGAGAGAGAGAGATGAGAGAGGAGAGAGAGAGAGGAGAGAGAGAGAGAGAGAGAGAGAGAGAGCGCATTGATTTGCCTTTTTTCATCAAGCCATCTATCTAGGAGAATAAAAAAGAGAAAAATAAACATTTCACCAATATTGTTTAACTAATGTTCATGATTCAACAGCCTCAAAATTAAGATAGATCTATAGATAAAAACATACAAAAAAGAGGGGAAAAAAACAGAAAAGAAAATGAAAAAAAAAAACCCACTCAAAAGACACACACACACACACACACACACACACACACACACACACACACACACACAGCGAAAGTAAAACAACCTGCATATCTATTCCAATATTTTCGCTCGCCTTCCTCAGGGGGTGTTTATTGCGATGACGTGATAGTATGACATCAATTTTGATTAACGTCATTGTGAAACTTTGTTGTGATATTTTTACGACCTTTGTTTTGATTTTTTTTTTTACTTACGTCATACTGAGACATCAGACACACACAGCGAGAGAGAGAGAGAGAGAGAGAGAGAGAGAGAGAGAGAGAGAGAGCTTACATTGAACAATCAAGGTCATAAAGTCAAGTTCACACACACACACACACGCACACACACATTGACGTACGCTCATACGCATGTATGTATGTATCTTCAGTTTAACGTCTATTCACATTTCGTGATTTTAGACAAACAAACAAGCAAACAAACAAACAAAAAACAAAACAAAACAAAACAAAAACCTGAAAGAGTTAAAAATAAACTGAAAAATGTCATTTAACAATGCTGAAATAAGAAACTAATCCTAACACTACAAAAACTGGATTATTGGACTTCTTTTCAACGCTAACACAATGTCCAACAGCAAAGAAGGTTCAGACAAAATCTGATCCAGTGACAAACTAGGTACAGCAGGTAAAAATGTTTTTAAATGTTCACAATTAAAAATGACATGACTATTTGTAATCTTCTCACCACAAATACAGTTTACATCTTTCACGTATTTTGTCCTGAATGGGTTTAGTTTAAATCTATAAATGAGGGATGACACATTTCTCCGATTATACCAACTAGAAACTTTGTTACATACTAAAGCATTTTGAAAATCTATCACATTGCTTGTGTGGCTATTATATGGACAATAGCCAGACTCATTTATCTTCTTTCTGAAATGCTTCCAGCAAGCGTTTTGTAGCAAGTTATATCCCTCATGCAGAGATAAGGCAACATTTATTTCACAAGAATTATTTTTACACCTGGCTCCAAACTTTGCAAGGCAGTCAACTTTTTCATTAAAATAGATACCAGTATGTGAGGGAACCCAACAGAAAGTAATAGTGCTACCTCTTAAAATCAAAAAGTGTACCAGATGCCTGATTTCAGTGATGAGGTCTTTTCTTACTTTAGAAGTAGAATTGTTTAAAGCATGCAAAACCGATTTAGAATCGACACACATAAGGATGTTGAATATGTTTTTAGGGAAGTCAAGTACATGGTATAATGCCAACAAAATGGCAGTTAGCTCAGCTGTAAATATAGATTTATTTTTTCCCAGGTTGAAAGATCGTTCTACTTTCAATGATGGGATAATGAAAGCTGCTCCTGTCTCATTAGTATTTAGAACAGACCCATCGGTATAGATTTTGAGATGATCAGGGTAAGTGGTTTGAATATGTTCCTTTACTAATGATGTAAGAATGTTAACATTGTCAACTTTTCTTACAGAAGAATAATTAATGTCAAAATGAGCTTTAAGCAGTTCCCAAGGTGGACAGGGAGCTGACTTTACCTCTGATTTAGCTACTTCATTTGGATTAAGTTCTGAATGTTTAAAAAGTGTAGAGGTATACGTGCTAATTGTGGTAAGTGAGCTAATAGTTCTTGCTCTTTTCGGAAAGTGAAAGTCAGACTTTATCTGGACTTCTTTTTCAACATTGCTATCATTTGTTGTACTTCTTAGAACATATTTTGCCACAGCAAGTTGTCGATATTCATTTAAAGGCAGAACCCCTACTTCTTTATATGTGCCTATAGATGAGGCATGAGGTGGCACACCTAAAGCAAGTCGAAAAGCTTTACAATCAAGACTCTGGATTTTCTTAAGCAAGTAATTTGGAGCACTGAAAAAGACTTCTTGTCCATAGGACAGTCTTGAGCGCACAAGGGACAAGGATAGATGCTTTAATACAGAAGTGTCTTGCCCCCATGGTTGTTTACTGGTAACTTTTAAGAAGTTAAGAACTTTTTTAGCTTTAGTTGCCAAGTATTCAATATGTTGATTCCACATTAACTTAGAAGTAAGGTATACTCCTAAAAATTTCACTGCTTGTTTGTATTCTAGATCTTCTCCATTAATTCGAAAATTAGGTAAATCTTGTGGGTCAACACCGTTGTTAAAAAGGACAAGGTTGGTTTTTTCAGGTGAAAGTGAGAGACCATTTTCAAAAAGATAACTACTGAGTTTGTCAATTTCTTTTTGATATACATTTTGATAGAACTTCAACTGTCTTTTGGGTGTTTTCTTTTTCATTGTAACATCCATCCACATGCATATGTCGTCAGCATATTGTACAAGAACAGCACTGCTTGATAAAAGTCTAGGAAGATCATACAATAAAATATTGAATAGATAGGGTGATATTACTGAACCTTGTGGGATACCCATGTGTGGTGATCTTGGAGTAGAATAACAATTTCCAACTTTAGCTTGAATGATTCTTTCTGACAAAAAACTTTTAATATAGAAGTAAATACTGCCAGAAAGGCCAATAGATTTCAGTTTATATAGCAATCTCTCATGCCACACATGATCATATGCTTTATGTACGTCAAAAAAAGTGGCTAGTACATTCTTCCTGCGAGCAAACTGATGTTTTACATGAGTCGTTAGTTTTACCAAATGATCAACTGTAGATCTACCCTTACGGAAACCTGCCTGATTTATAGGTATAATTTTATTTTTGTCACAAAAATGTGTCAGTCTGTTTAAGATTATTTTTTCCATCAACTTTCCTGTATGAGAAGTTAGTGCAATTGGTCTATAGTTATTTTTATCACTCTTGTTTTTTCCTTGCTTTAATACTGGTATCAAAATAATGTTTCCATGATTGAGGTATAATTCCATTATCCAGCAGTGTTGAAAAAGGTCTGACAACAAGATTAACCAGTTATTAGGCAGATGCCTTAGTAGTTCATTCGATATGGAATCTTTACCCACTGATGTCTTTTTGGGGGGCAGAGAAAAGATTGCATCTCTTACTTCTTGCAACGTAATAGGGGCATTCACATAGTGTGCATTATCGCATTCTGGATCTAAATATTCATCTTTCTGTACCTCAGATTCTCTAAAAGCTTTAGATTTAGCTGAAAGGTTTTCAGTACTCATAGAATCAGAAAACATATTCACGAAAATTTCAGCTTTTTCTGAATCAGAAAGAACTTCTTTTTCCTCTATTTTGATTGGACAATTCTGTAAACAAACCCCATTTTTCATGTCATTGAATTTTTTCCACACCTTTTTTAGATCTGTATAGTTGAAAACATTTTTTGTACAAAAACTACTCCAAAAACTACGCTTAGCTTGTGCTATAATACTGTTGCATGCAGAGTTTGCTCTTTTCATTAAGAGATGATTATGTTCATTACGCTCTTTAACATAGTTTTTATATTTTTCTTTTTTCTCATTTACAGCTTTCTGGCAAGAATCATTCCACCATATATTACCTGAGTGTTTGTTGGATTTCAAAGATGAAAATTTTGGAATTGACGCATCAGCAGCTTCTAAAATTTTATCTGTAAACTTTTTGTAAAAAATATCAACGTCATCATCTTTAATACTTTCTGTATTTACTGCTGCTAGAAAAGCATTAAATTTATTCCAGTCTGCAAGACCATAATTATATTTTGGGATAGCATCTTTATCATTACTAAAACGACAGGAGTGGTCATTAAGGGTAATCATAATTGGTAAGTGATCACTCCCTAAAGTGTTGGTGTGTGTTTCCCATTTACAATTTGAAACAAGCACAGGAGAAATGAAAGACAAGTCAATGGCGCTTGCCCTATGACTTGCAATATCTGGGATTCTTGTTACACTACCATTATTTAATAAGTAAAGGCAAGAATCTACTATATTTTCAACAAATCTATTGCTAGTTATTGACGTGCAACCCTTATCTTACAACATAGCCACTTTTTATTTGAATCTTGCAATGTACGAATCCATTCAGTATTTTCCTCATTTGGTCCTTTAGGAAGATATACAGAAACAACCTTTATGATGAGATGATTATCGACTTTAACATTTGCTGCACAGGAATATAGATTCAATATATTAGATGGTGCTGGTGAGATACATGAACTATATTCCATGTTTTCACGTATGTATATAGCGGTTTTTATCTTTTCTGTATCATTCATAATGTTTTCATGTATTGGTGGATAGTAAAAATTTGCCAGTCTTGGCAACTTGTTTTGACTGACATTCAATGACTGTAAAACTAATATATGATACCTGACTGTGGAAAGATGCTGAATAAGATAGTGTAGGTTTGTCACCACTGATCTACAGTTCCACTGTAATATCCTTACTGGACATAGTTGTACCATTCTTAAATGAGAATAGAACAATGAAGAACTTTAGTAAACAAATCAATTGATAAATAAATGGAAAAAAAATTCAAGAAAGCTCAGTTGCAACTATTACTAATAGACTTAATCTGAGCAATAGAAAATACGTTCAGAAAGTGAGAGCCAGAATCAATCACAGATCTACAATGATGACACTAATAAAATCTCAAAATCAGTTTTTTCAATCAGTTCATAAATGTTCAGTACCATTCTCCTACATAATCACACATGTTCCACCATGGGCCCCTCTCTCCAACCTGAGGTAAGACACGGGGGAATGCTGGAAAGTTCTTGCTGGGTGGCTGCAGAGTTGGGCGTCTTCTGGTCTTCCTCGGAGTCTGCCAGAACAGCTGACGGACGTGTCTGCCGACGTTGACTGCCAGCAGACTGGATCCTCTCCGTGAGGGGTGCAGACCGTCCTTTAGAACCCTGCTGTGTGTTGAAAGGTTGGAGTGGTGAACTAAGGACACATTGACAACATCTGTAGTTCAGCGCTGATTAGCGCATTGACAAGTTCTCTCTGAACATTTAGTTTTGAGTCTCTAACCGGAGCAATCTTGCTGACAACGATTTTTGTTCTTGGGTGGTCAGCTACAATACCATTTATACAGTCAATGTATTTCTTGCTGGTAAGTCTTGGGTCAGAGGTCTTTATGTCATTTATTCCGCAATGAATGACCACAGCATCTAAAGGTCTGTCAGATTGGGAGAATGCTGTGTCCAGGGCTGGTTGTATATCCTCTATTTTGAGGGCTTTACAGGACACCATGTTAAAGCCATAGGAAAGCCCTAGTCTGTCAGCATTAACGCCTTTCATGACAGAGTCGTGAAGGAACACGACCTGTGGTACATCTCGGTCTTCTTCTTTCTGTTTAGATCCGATTATTTTTCTTTTAGGTGATGGATGTTTGACGTCAGTGACAGTCTTGACGTCATTTGCGGCCTGACCAGTTTTTTCTAAATATACCTTGTTTGATGCTTTTTCATTTCTTTTTTGCTGCACTAGCCCTGCACCTGACTTCTTCACTGGTGCTTTTTTACAAGGTACTGGTGCAGCTGATCTGGCAGCCTGAGCATAGCTACGTTGTTGTTTTTCTTGTTTTTCGGGACTGTCTGTCTGGGTCTCTTTGACAACACAACGTAGGTCTACTGTTTTTTCTGGCTGAGAGTTACAACAAACGTGTTGAACTAGCTGGCTGATACGATTTTCCAGCGAATTAATCTTTTCACACAGTGAGGCAACTAATAGTTTTAGATCTTTGATCTCACTCACTGTGTCTCTGGAATTGTCGGTCGTTTTTCGGAGCCCAGTTCTTCCTTTCCAGAGGTAGAGGCAGGCTGGAACATGGATTCCTGTCGTCTGGAAACTTCGGGTGCTCGTCGCGGGGTTCTGTCCTGCTTCAGTCGGGTGTCGTTGGTATCGTTGGCGTCGTTAGCAGGCTTTCGATGTAAATGGCCGCCTAGGCTTCTGGATCTGGTCATCATTCCAGTAGAATACGCTCATACGCATGCACACACATATATATGCACAATCATGCACACATATGCATACACTCAGACACACAAGTGGAAGCACACAACCACGCACACGCACGCACGAACCACACATGCATCCACACACACACACACACACACACACACACACACACATTGCGCTCGCAATTTGACAACCGAGTTCGATTCCTGCTGGAGGGGATCCCCCCCCCCCCCCCCTCCCGGAGTAAACATCAGCGCTAACTTCACTTTCCTCAAAAGTCCTTCGATGAGACTATAAACCGAATCCCCGTGTGCGAACCCACACAGAATATCTTGCGCACTCGTTAAAGTCTGTTTCACTTTTCGTAAGAGTAGGCCATTGTTGTCGGTGGGAACAGATGACAAGATTTACAAAGCTACATACACACGGGGACCGGATGTAAAAAAGCACACGAGTGCCCATTCCATTATCCTCAATATAAAAGAATAGATAAATAAACACACACACACACACACACACACACACACACACACACACACACACACACACACACACACACACACACACAGATTATTCAAATCAAGTTGCCAGGTAGTAGACTGTGGCCACGGACAGGAAGAGGATGGGAAGCTCAACTGTCACGTGTGTTGAGCCCTTTAGGGGCATCAGTCTGCAACTTGTGTCTCCAGAAACGTTCTCGGCGGAGTCTGGCCTCGTGCGTCTGCCCGTTCACCCGTTCGATCACCTAGCACTTCACGTTGCTGAGAGTGTCCCGTCTGGTTGAAGTGTTGGGTCACTCTCGTGCCAGTGTTCCTGGTGATGTCACTTCGGTGAAGGTAGAGCCTGGTTTTCAGGGCGTTTTTGGTCTCGCCAGCGTACTGGAGTCCACAGAGGTTGCAGCTGAGCAGGTAGATGATGTTGCTGCTGCTACAAGAGAAGGACTCTCTGATGGTGAATCTCTCACCAGTAGTGAAACTGGTGAAGAGACTGCCCTCTAGTAGGTGGTCCCTGCAGGTGGCGCATTTCTTGGTGCAGCAGAAACATCCACGCGCTTAGGCCCCCTCACGAGTAGGTAGCCTATGCACATACGCGGTGCACACATTTATCGTTTAAAAAATCAGTAATTGTTTAAACAAACAAATTATATCAGTTACAAAATCACTAATACGATTATTTAAAGTTGAAAAAAAAATCAAACAATTTATCTCCATACCTTCATAATTTATGTATGAAAGACTAAGGGATGGATAGATAGAAAGAAAGAAAAAGGTAAAGGTGTCCTGTAACCTGTGTGGTCGTAGGGGGATCGAGGCATCAGAGACCTCAGCTTCTCTAAGGGCCAGCATATTGAGGGCGGCGCCCATCTCCTCTCCCTCGCTGCTTTACCTTCCCTGACCCTAAAGGGGGCAGGTACCCATTGACAGCTGGGGGAACTGGGGGGAACTGTACTGTGGCCAAGGTGCGCAAACGGTCACCCATCCAACTGGTCATCACGCTCGATGATGCTTAACCTTGGCTGGGGGAATGCGAGGGCTCTGACCACTGAGCAATCATAGGGAGATTTAGATGGAGGTTATACTGGGCTGCTCAGGTCATGACTGTGTTAAAAAAGTAGGGGTGTGTGTTGTGTGTGTGTGTGTGTGTGTGTGTGTGTGTGTGTGTGTGTGTGTGTGCGCGTGCGTGCGCGCGCGCGCGTGCGTGCGTGCGTGCGTGCGTGTGCGTGGTGTGTGTGTATTTATTATTTTTTTTATCTTTATTTATTCTTTTATTTCAAGGATAATTGAATAATCGCCCATGTGTTTTTTTTGTATTCAATCCCCGTGTGTATGCAGTTTTGTCAATTTTGTCATCCGTTCCCACCGGCACACAATGACCTACTCTTCCGAAAAGCGGAACGGGTTTTATCATGTGCGCAAGATGTTCTACGTGCGTTCATTTGTTGTTGTGATTGAATAAACATCCCAGCTATTCCACTCCTTTCTCCTTGCCTCCCCCCCCCTCCACTTTCCATCCTCTAACTTCCCGTGTCCATACTCCCTTTTTGTTTTCCTTTACAATCTTGTTTATTTATTTATTCTTTTATATCGAGGATAATGGAATAAGCACTCATATGCTTTTTTACATCCAGTCCCCGTGTGTATGCAGTTTTGTCAATCTTGTCATGTTCCCACCAGCACACGATGGCTTGCTCTTACGAAAAGAACAGGATTTAACGTGTTCCCAAGATGTTGTGCGTGCGTTCGCACACGGGGCCTCGGTTTATAGTCTCATCCGAAAGACTTTTGGGGGAAGTGGAGTCAGTACTGATGTTAACTCTAGAGGAAAAATCCCCTAGAACAGGAATCGAACCCGGGTTGTCAAAGTGCGAGTGCAATGTTCTGACCACTAGGCTATCCCCTCCTCCAAGGAGGGAGGGAGGGGGCAGAGGGAGGGGGCACCCCCCCCCCCCAAAAAAAAAAAAAAAGCCCACTACGCTCACATCCTGTATTAACATTCAAGGTAAACACAGGTCACTTAAGAAAAAACAAAAACTTCCTTAGAACTTCGCGCATAGGCCCCTACCATGGTTGATCGGTCTGACTAATGAGAAGACACATAGAGTTATCCCTCTTCGTCCCATAACATGGCGCGCTCTTAGCAGGTGAGCATGGGTTCAATGTTGGGGTTGACGCCAGCTGAAGGAGTAATTTGTGAGTTTTAGTGGTTAGGCTGTAGTCTGCAGTTTTTTTTAAGTTGTCAGATGGCTGCACACATACTATCAGAAGGTAATTATTTTCAGTTGCTTATTTTCATTGTATAGAATTTGAATTTTTCACAGGGCTACAATGACAATGGAAGACGCCGACACTACGCATTGACAAGTTTCCGGTTTCAAACTTGAGGCTTTTTTTTTTAATGTGTCCTTTAACTTTCGTCAGTTACATTTCCTTACTCTGTATTAGCAGATGGTTTCTGACGTTGATTCCCAGGTTCAACAATGACATTGTGAGATGTTGGTGTTTGCCAGATAAATTCAAACTCATTCCCATTGTGAAGGTGTCTAAATAGGACACTGGGTGATGCATTGTAAAAAAAAATGTCATGTTCTGAATTGAGATAATTTGGGATCAAATTTATAACGCTCTCTCTCTCTCTCTCTCTCTCTCTCTCTCTCTCTCTCTCTCTCTCTCTCTCTCTCTCTCTCTCTCTTCTCTCTTCTGTTTTTTACAATTACAGTGCCATGTTAGTGACACACACGTTTATATCTGTTAACAGATACTGGCTGGCTGTGATGGAGCTTGTCACCAAGGACACTAGGATGAAGGTGTCAGCACTACTACAGTCCTGTAGAGTTCAGGACATCTTTACTGTATGTATTACTTTCTTAGGATCTCTGTTGTGGTATGGAGAAGGGATGATGAAACAAAAATTCTTAAGCAAAGACTTGAAGGGCTTCTTGACTTGGTGTCTGGGACCAGAAGGTATGCTGGTCTTGGACTGTTGAATTGTGATACTTTTAATCCAATGCTTGTACTGTTGATGCATAAGATTGCAAATTTTCAGGTTTTTCAAGGCTGAGCTACCACAGAGACAACATTTTTTTTATATTAGTCGAGTCTACACAAAGTTAAGTAAATTCAGACAAAAAGAATGGAGTGCAATGCAAGCCGGGGCATTGCAAAAGACACACACACAAAAAAAGAAAATGGTATAAATCTAAAAGGGAAATAAACCAAACAGTGAATAAAAAAAATGGGAAAACAGAACTAAAAAAAAAACCATCAAAAAACAAATGGAGCACTCGTGCAAAACGCAAAAGCTACTTCAAAACAGGAACAAGCAAAGCAAAGCAAATAAAACAAAAAAAGCTAAAAAAACAAAAAGAAAAACGACAGCTAAAAATGAAAAATTGAAGAGGGGGGAAAGAAACACTACAAGGACTCCCCAGGTTCGTGGCTGTGTTCTGGTCCTGCATGTAAATAAAGCTCCAGGTCAACTCCAGGCATTGAGTACAGTGGAATCTGCCTGGACACAGTTGTCATGTGGTAAGTTTGGAGTGAGTGGTGTGAGAACAGCTGGACTGGTGCTTGGCAGATGATGAAATAATAAACCTGTGAGATGAGCTAAAAGAAACAATTAACAAAAAGAATAACCCATTAAAACAAAATGGAAAAAAACCCCATGAACATTACATACTACTACTGAACAAGACATAATAAACTGAAATAAAATGAGACAACCCATAAAACAAAAATAAAACCCAAACAAAAAAATCCCAAACCAATAATGGAAAAATACCGTCAAGAAATGCTTAATAATAAGAAAGAAAACTTAAACTAAAAAACAAACCCAAACAAAAACAACCCAATTCAGACAAACCAAGTGCAAAACTCCTCAACTAAAGAATAAATAAACAAAACCAAACGGGGTAAAAGGTCTTGCAGGAGATCGAAGGACATCATCATTGTCATGATTATCATCATTATCATCATCATCATCAGTCCCTCGACCAAGATGGTTATCCTGAGGGACATGAGCATTACAGCAGGCAACAGTTTTATTGTTTTCCAGGCTGGTCTGTATTCAGCCTGTCACAGCAGTACTGACATTTTTGGTTTGAAAGCAGGACCAGCAGCTTATTATGTGTGTGGGTTTTTTCTGAATGATGATCTCTTTTACCAGGAACTAGATGAGGTTCGGACAGTTTCAGACAGGCCCAGCACCATCAGAAGCCTTCTTCATCACTTCAGCCATAAGGTACAGATTAATCCTTTTTTTTTTTTTTTTTTGATTTTTCTGTTTTGTCTGATCTTTGTGCAGATCTGTAAGTTATTTAAATACTGTAGTTTTCAGGTTGTTTTTATTCTGCCCCCCTTTCTCTGTTTGGTTTTTCTGTCATTGCAGGATGGCTTGCATTCGTGTCTGTCTTTTATCTGTCATTTCTGTCTGTCTGTTATCTGCCATTTCTGTCTGTCTTTTATCTGCCATTTCTGCCTGTCTCTCATCTGCCATTTCTGTCTTGTCTTTTGCCTTTTTGTTGTTGTTTTTCAGGAGAGGGGGGCATGTATTTCATTTTGAAAATTTTTAATGCAATGTGAAAAAATCAGTTTGTTAACAGAAACTACCGTCAAGGAGGACACAACACTGACAGCTTGCCTACCAGCATGAAGTAGAAAGGTAAGAAAAGGAGTTCTCTGTCACTCAAATGGTCTATGAATAAAATAACTATGCAGTCTGAAAAGTAGGATATTCATTCCTCAGATTTATTGGTGGTTCTGAGATCTTGGGCACATGATCTACAACTGTGTCCAGCGGTGTTTGTTGAATAATTAATAATTATGATAAATAATAATAATTAATAAATAATTATTGATTAAATAAGGTTGCATATTAGAGATTGCTTTTGTATGTTTTGCCGTTTTGTGATTTATCAGATGAATTCATTACGCTATCTTTTTTTTTTGGGGGGGGGGGGGGGGGGGGGGGGGGATTTTGGTCAAGTATAAACTTCATCAGTATGAAAGTTTTGTGACCATGTGAATGTATAGTTTGTGCTTATAAATTTTTTACCATTTTCAGTGTGACTGATGATGATTTACTGCTTTCAGGATCTTTAGTGCTGGAAACAAGTGCCAAGGAACAGTCGTCTCAAGCTGCATCCTGTCTTCACAGAGGTATACTTCTGCATACTTGTTATGTGTGCTTTTTTTGCATGTTTGGGTAATTAAAAAAAAATTTGTTTCATAATGACCAAATTTTTTTCTGATTGTTTTCTGTGTTATTTGTTTTTTCCTTTGTTAGTCATTTGAATGTGTATCAATTTATCTTGATTATAAGTTATAATACATTTTGTTATATGCTATTTTTGACTTGTGAGTACAGGTGTTTCATTATTTTATGGACTCATTTTGGTGCATTTTGCTTTATGTTTTAACTGTGAGTACAGTAATGGTACTATTTCATTAGCATGTTGTGTCGTACTTTTTAATGCTGTCTTTAACTTTGAGTACATCTGTTTTACCAGGTATCACACAAGCCCTACTCGCTAGCTAGCTGTGGTCATGCCAACGCCACCAGTTAAGTTACACAGGTAATAATTATGTCATGTGACCTGGTGTATATATGTATATGTATGCCAGTGTGTGCATTATGTATTTGTCTACATGTCTATCATGTGTATGGCCGGCCATTCTGTATGTTTTGTCTGTGAATGTCTTGCTTGTCTGTGTTCTTATTTCTGTCTGTCTGTGGCTTTCTGAGGTCTTGCATTTTATGTCGAAAATGTTTCACTGCCAGGTAATAGAATCAGACTGTTGACAGAGCTGCTGTCAAAGTGCATGGACCTGATGGCACACCTGCCTGCATGGGGTAAACCAGGTCTGGGGAATGGACGACTGAGTCCAGGTGAGAACATTATAGATTTCATTTGTAACTTTAAACTTTGCTGTTTTAAGTAATGTATGTTCTTGAATGTGTGTTACTTAATGTAATGTGTATACTAGTTAAACTTTGACTTTGCCATTTTAAGTGATGTATGTTCTTGAATGTGTGTTATTGAATTTAATATACATGTTAGTTAAACTTTGACTTTGCCACTTTAAATGATGTGTGTTATTGGATGTAATGTGGATGTAAATAAAACTTGGAGGATTGACAGTATGCCTCATGGTGATTTATCGCTTTCAGAGCTGGAGTTTAGTGCTGAGGACAGTGTGTTGCAGTAGTGTCGTCACAACTTGCAGTGCCTCAACATAGGTATGTTTCTGAAGAAGTAAGCTTTTTTGTTCACATTTTTGTCTTGTTCTGTTTGACTTGTTGTTCAGTCTTAGTTGATTTTCTTATTCAGTTATTTTTTGCCTTTAACTGCCTTTTGTGTGTTGGTTTTTTTTTGCATTATTGCTGACATGTGTTGCTGATAATTTGTATTAGGCTGTTGTTATATTTGTGGACATCTGTTTCATCAGGTAAAACTCGCCAGAAGTTTTCAAGTCCATTGTCGTCAGGCCCTGCCTCAAGCTTTGGTCACCGAAGAAAGTGAAGGATAATTGGTAATGATTCTGTGTGTGTGTGACTGAATGTATGGCTTTGATTTTATCATGTCATTGTTTCCATGTCTGTCATCCACTCTGCCTGTCTGTCTGCCTGCCTCTCTGTCTGTCTGTCTCTCTGTCTGCTTGCCTCTCTGCCTCTCTGTCTGTCCTGTTTGTCTTTTTGTGGAACCACATCTGTCTGGATTTTTGTGTGCTCTTTTCTGTCTGTCTGTCTGAGTCTCTCTGCAGGCCTGCATTTCATGTTGAAAATGTTTTGCTGCCATGTGATAGAATCAGTCTGTCAACAGCTCCTGTCCAGGTGTATGGGCCAACAACATCACAGCTGCCTGCATGGAGGAAGACAAGAGGTCCTATGATAGTACAACAGTTCAGGTGAGAAAATGACAGGTTTTAGTTGTGTTTGACTACTGAATGTGGAGTAATGAACTGAATGCAGTGTATGTTAATGAAACTTTAAGAATTGTCAGTATGACTGATGACTTACTGTTTAGTATGACTGATGATGACTGACTGTTCAGTATGACTGATGATGACTGACTGTTCAGTATGACTGATGATGACAACTTACTGGTCAGTATTTTATTTTATACCACTTTATGTCACAGCAGATTTCTCTGCGTGAAATTCGGGAATGACCGATGATGCCTTTCTGTTTTCAGAGTCTCTGGGGCTGGAGTGGAATGGCAAGGACGGTATGTGTAACAGACAGTGACCAAGAACTGAAGTCTGTCAACAAGGTACAGTTCTACATACTCCTGTATTTTTATTTTTGTCTCCTATTTCTGACGAGACTTTATCTTTGTCCAGTCTGTGTTGATTTTTTTTATCTAATTTTATTTTTGGTTGTCACTATTACATATATCATTTGTTTCTGCATTTTCGTTGTCATTTTGGGTTGTGGATACTTGTTTTGTGCTAGCTGTCTCTTTTCGTGATGGACACCTGTTTGATTAAATACTATGTAAATGCATTCAGCTGTGGTCATGTTGGTGTTATGAGATAAGGTGAGTGACCTGTCTGTGTTAGTTGTTCATTCATTTACCACTTGTCTTTTGTCGTTTACTGTTCATGTTTGTTTTTTTTATAAAAAAGAAGCTATTTCTACTTAAATGATGCCCATGTGTTTTACCAGGTATCATGGAAGCCTGACCAGCAGTGGTCAAGTTCAGCACCTGCCTCAGACAGCGGTCACTAGGGAAACATCAGGACACTTGGTAACTTTGGGTTTGTTTAGTTGTAGTTGTTGTGATGTTGTGTGTATGTTTGTTAGTATTTGTTTATTTATGTGATGCATTTGTTGTTTTGTGTATCATTCTTTGTGACGTTGTGTGTGTATGTTAGTATTTGTTTATGTGATGCAGTTGTCGTTTTGTGTATCATTCTTTGTGACGTTGTGTGTGTATGTTAGTATTTGTTTACGTGATGCACGTGTCGTTTTGTCTGTCATTCTTTATGACGTTGTGTGTGGATAGTAGTATTTGTTTATGTGATGCAGTTGTCTATCATCCATTCTGCCCGCCTGTCTCTGTATTGTTTGTATTTACATTTCTGTCTTCTCCCATTTTCATTCTGTCTGTCTTCTTGTGGATCTGCATTTTATCATGAAGATGTTTCACTATCGCTGTGTGATAAAATCTTTCTGTCATCAGATGGCTGCTGCCGCTGATGTCAACACCTGCCAGCATTAAGGGGGAACAACTTCTGTGACAAAATGCAGGTGAGAAAATGACTGAACTCCTCCATTCAACCTCCAAGTAGTTTTGTGGTCACTAGTTCACCGACATGTAAAGGACTCTTGCAACAGCTTTCACTGTGTCCTTCAGTGTTACGACAGAAAAAACTAGCAAGTAAAATGTTTAGGAAACAACATATTTTTTGCTTGCAGTTTCAACATTTTTAATTGTTCTCGTGTACATTGGTCAGCTGGTTTTAGGGGAAAAGCTTGCAGTGGAGGGGTTGAAGATAGATTGTGACGTTGTTTTGCAGTAATCCTTGTGGATTTCATCTGTGAAAATGTTGCTAAGTCGTTTTAATATCTAAGCAAATAATGCAATGGTGAATTTTTTACAAGGGCTGTAAAGAATAAAAGATCTGTGAGGAACATTAATTCATTGTGTTTCAAAACGAAATGATCCGATGACTGTAATGTGTAAGCCAAGGAAGCAAAGAAATGTTCAGTGTAGCTCATCATTTGTTGTTACTTTCAGGAACTGTGGGGGTGAGAACTGAATCCAGTGACCAGGAATGGGCGTCCACACCACACAACTCCTGCAGAACTTGGTCCAGGGCCCAGTGCTGAAATTATCGCGCCCCTTCTTCCTTCTACCAAGTCCAAGTGTGGTCAGTTTCTGCTATGATCAGCACCAGCTGGGATGGGATGGATGGCAGCTGAGAGGAGCTGAAAGTGGGGGACACTGACTGACAGCTGCACATCATGGTGGAACGACAGCCGTCACGAACATCTTGGTGGAGGAGTGGAATGATCACACTGTGTAGAGGTAATGTGTGAGATGAAAAAGAAAGCGGGTTTATATAAATGTGAAAGCATTTTTTAAAGGATAACTGTGAATTTATCAAGTTTCTAAGAACTGAAAGTGACTCATTCAGGTGTTTGACTTAATGAATCAAAACCTGAAACTGTGTTGGTTTTGAAGAGTCATTAATGCATTTTATAAAATCATAACATTGAGTCATTTTGATATTTCAATCAGTGAAATTAAAAATAAAGTGAAATTGACCCAGTCAGGTATTTGACCTAATGAGGCAAATTATGAAACAGCGATGTTTTTGAAGAAACATTAATTTATTTTGTGATAAAATCATAACATTGAATTATTTTTATATTGGAATCGACAAATTTAATGATAAATTGCAGCAATATTTTTAAAAGAATAATTTTGAATTTATTCTGCTTTAACACTTTGTACCCCAAGGGTGCAGCTGCACTGCAGTCTCTGTGGACCAGCCCTGCAGCAGCTGAGTGCAGTGTGCACTGGGTCATCATAGTAAAATCCTCATATCTTTTTTGTTTGAAGCCCATTTCTTATGAAACTATGGCATTTTGTGGGTAAATGACTGCCCATTATATGCGTGCATAAAAATTTATATTGCATAAAAAAGAGTATGTTAATTATGGTGTCAAATTACGTAATTGCTCTGATTTGAAGTGGTGATCCCACTGATGGGCTTATGATTTTTACACAATGTATGCAACAAATACAACACAACAACAACAAAACTATACAAGAATCTCAAATAAACAGGGACAAACATAGGTACTATACAAGTTTTCTTCCAGCATGCATCAAATGTAATATAATCAAAGGGAACCACTGAACTGTAGACACAACACTGTCACAATAACGATCATGGAATATACAGATAACATTTCTTCCCTAGTCCAAGAAAGTTCCTGAACTTTTCTATTCATATGTACAGAATGTTTGCACTTCACCAGGTGGCTTGTAGTTCATTTTCATGTAAACAGTTGGTGTTTATCCTAGGGGTACTCACAGTACCAAGGCCATGCCCCTCACCCCCCCCCCCCCCCCTTCCCACCCCTTTTAGCTGGCCTATCTCGCTCCACGAGTGGCACACAGTGAGTATCACGAGACTCGAAGCTCTCACGATCTCTATCCAAAACACGATCTTTATCAGCAACGTAATAACTCGTTTAAAACTTCTGTTACTTCGTCAGCAGTGAAAGTATGATGTACCAAAGCCATACTACAAGCATATGACACGTAAAACAACAATAAACACAACAAAAACACGCTCAATTTATATGCAAATTAGCTGCGAACGATGTGCGACCAACGTGGCAGCTAAAGCCAACAAGCTAAAACGACCATGTGAGAATAGAACAGAATGGGAGGGCGAAAGTGAAAGTACCTGCTGTGGTACGGATTAATCCGTACCCCGTCCAGGGGAGATGATCGCGTGGTACGGATTAATCCGTACCCGGGGTAGAAAGTGTTAAAGGGGATAAGAAAAAGTAGTCTTTGATATTTTAGCTAGTAAAGCAAATGACAAAACATATGACCATATCTTGAAAGCATTTTTTTAATTTGGGAAAAAAAAACCTTATGATGCCAATAACCAGAAGACTTTATTTCAATATTCAAGAGCCCCAGGCTCAGGCATAAGCTGACATGTTCAGAAAACGATTCATTGGTGATGTGAATTTGCTTGCAGGAAGCAGGATCAAGGTAACATCTGGACAAACCCCAGGTTGAAAAGAAAGCTTTGTGTTTTGTACATGGTAGATTTCTTTATATGTCGAGCTGTTAAGTCTCTATGTGTAATGATATCTTCTTGACACAGTAGATTTCTTTATGTAAGAGATGTATAGATCTCTACATGAAATAATATCCTCATGAATATATTGCAGGTATAGATCTCTACATGAAATAATATCTTCTTGAATACATTACAAATATAGATCTCTACATGAAATAATATCTTCTTGAATATATTGCAAGTACAGCAAACACTTTTGTGACTAAATACTTTGCAAAAGAAAATGGAGATTGCTTTTTTTGTAGGTGGAGATATGTGTACATTGTCAGATTAATCAATCAGCAGAAAGATCAAAATACACTTGCCTCAGGTGAGGATTTTTGTCTCCATGTTCAGAGCGATAAAGCAACAAAAAATAAAGTAATTTACTGCATTCAAATTAGCCGATAAAACTGAGAATACAAATGCTTAATTTTACAAAGAAAAAAGGAAATTCATATATATACATTTATAGTTTGTAATTTTGAACATTAGAAGACAATGCCACAAGAGTAATGTTAATTCACTGATGTACATGTAAACATCTAAAAGTGTTTGAATCAAACTGTTGTAGTTTCTGAGCTTACTGAAGCTACTTACTGCTTTCAGGAGCTGTGGAGCCAGAATCCAGTGCCCAAGTCTGCTATGGACAAGTCACCGGGGACTGAACAGGTATGGTTTTATTTCCTCTTCTCTGTCTGTACTGTACTTGTTTCACTGGCCAGCTCTTCAATCTTGCTTTCGTGAAGAATGCTTTTAAAAATGAAATCTCTGAAAAATTCATGAAATTTTGATCAGCACCACAGTTTAGCAAAAGTGACGGCATTAAAAAAAAAATCCACCCTATTTATTTATCTATTCTTTATTCTTTTATATCAAGGATAATGGAATAAGCACTCATGTGTTTTTTTACATCCAGTCCCCATCTGTATGCAGTTTTGTAAATCTTGTCATCTGTTCCCACCAGCACACAATGGCCTTCTCTTAAGAAAAGCAGAACAGGATTTAACGTGTGCACAAGATGTTCTACGTGCGTTCGCACATGGGGCCTCGGTTTAAAGTCTCATCCGAAGGACTTTTGGTGAGAGTGGAGTCAGCACTGATGTTAACTCCAGGAGAAAAATCCCTTCGACCAGGACTGTTAGAGCAGAAGTGTTACAACACCATGGTCTTTACTGCAGTCAGAATGTACATGATACCCCACCTGTGAAAACAGGTACACCTGAGACAGGAATGTAGTGGATTCAAGATATACCGTACTCACGCACAGTGAATTAACATAGTGGTTGAGTAAATACAGGGTTTGTACATGAGCCTGGGAGTCTGAAACAGTGGTGGGAAAAGTCCCCAGGTATGAAAATACATATTTACTACTAAAAAAAAATTTAGACAACAAAAAAGGAGAAAACAGTGAGACCGTGACAGACAGTATAAGGGATGTAACTCCTCTATAGTGATTACTTAATTTCTCTGCATTACATCACTGGTCATTACTAGATAGCAAGTGAACTCCCACGCACGCACGCACGCACGCACGCGCGCACCCACACACACACACACACACACACAACACACACACACACACACACACACACATACTGATACACACACACACACACACACTGACACACACATACACACGCACACACACACTCTGATACACACCACTCTGATACACACACACACTGATACACACACACTGACACACACACACTGATACACACACACTGATACACACACACTGATACACACACACTGATACACACACACTGACACACACACACACTGATACACACACTGATACACACACACACTGATACACACACACTGATACACACACACACACACTGATACACACACACACACTGATACACACACACACACACTGATACACACACACACACACACTGATACACACACACACACACACACACACACACACACACACACACTGATACACACACACACTGATACACACACACTGATACACACACACTGATACACACACACACACTGATACACACACACACACTGATACACACACACACTGATACACACACACACTGATACACACACACTGATACACACACACTGATACACACACACACTGATACACACACACTGATACACACACACTGATACACACATACTGATACACACATACTGATACACACACACTGATACACACACACTGATACACACACACACACACACACACACACACACACACACACACACACACGCACACACATACATAGCTGTTTGTGGGGATGTTCCCCCTGGAGTTAACATCAGTGCCGACTCCACTCTCCCCAAAAGTCTTTCGGACGGGACTGTAAACCGAGGCCCTGTGTGCGAACGCACGCAGAACATCTTACGCAAACGTTAAATCCTGTTCCGCTTTTCATAAGAGTAGACCATTGTGTGTCGGTGGGAAAAGATAGGATTTACAAAATTGCATGCACACAGGGACTGGATTTAAAAAAGCACATGAGAGCTTATTCCATTATCCTCGATATAAAAGAATAAATGAATAAAGGAATAAAAAAAAAAGAGAATAAAATAAAAACCCACTTACACTCACACCCACACCCACACACACACACACACACACACACACACACACTCTCACTTTAACACTCACAATTCACACACACACACACACACACACACACACACGCATATTGACATACAACCCCGCACACAAACGCACGCACATACACACACACACACACACACACACACACACACACACACACACACACACACACACACACACACACACACACACACATATTCACACACACATTCACACACACATTGACACACACACAAAACACACACACTCCTACACACAACACACACACCCACAACACACACAACACACATGCGCGCGCACACACACACACACCCACACCCACTTACACACACACACACACACACACACACACACACACACACACACACACACACACACCACTTCATCTTTGTTGTCTTGCTACTTGCTAGGATTAATTGTTGACAAAGTTTAAATGATGAAAGTTGCTTAAAACTCTATGTAAGCAAACCAGAGCCCTTAGAATGTTTCTTTTTTTATCTCCAGAAGGAGGAGGACATCACCAGGCTTCAAGGACACCACAGTGCATCAGGAGGACGCTTCCTTCGTCATCACAAAGGACATTTCATGGATGTGGATGCCTGCAGTCTCCAAGAATACCCCCAACACATGTATCCTTGTGCAAAACCTCCATCACTTTGTGGAACCGGACACTGCAACTTTCAAAGTGAGTCGTGCAAAACCTGGGGAGAAACGGCGACATGAAACGGGAGTGGTGCGTATTTGTGCAAAAACCTCCATGGCAAGAGGAGTGGAACGCTCAGACGGACAAACTTTTTCAGATCCGTCCCAACCTGAAAGAGGTTTTCCCTCAGTGTGTCAAAAACCGAAGGGAGGCGACAGTGCTCACCAGGATACACACGGATCATTCTCATATCACTCACGTTCTCTTGCTGAAAGGCGAGGGAACCCCATGGTGCGTGACTTGTGACGTGCGGGTAACCATCAGGCATCTGCTCCTGGAGTGTCTGGATGTTCAGGATATTAGGCACAAGCATTTTACCGCGGACTCCCTAAAGGTCCTCTTTTGGGATGTTCCACCAGACGCCATTTTTAACTTCCTGAGAGAATCGGGCTTTTTCCGTCTGATATGAGTGAAAGTGGTATGTTTGTTTTCTAAGGACAAGGTTGTTTTAAGGAATCTGGTTTGGGTTTTATCTCATTTTATGTGTGATCCATGTGGGTTTTCCCATGACGTGGTGGCCGTCCTGGGCTGACCCTTATGGTTGACCAGGGCGTCGATACAAGCAAGGACAGTTGAGTTAGTTTTATATCCCGTTTTAACTGTAAATAGTCGCACACTTTTAATACGAGTTTTAAAATGTGAGACGAGGTGACAGCCCTGATATGGCCTGTGCGGTCGGCGGGGCTCTAAGCAACATTATTGGATTGGATTGGAACCTCCATTACTTTTTTTAACTTTTTAAAAAATACTTTAGAGGAGCTAGAGGGATGCGTGTTTGTGTGCACATATGCACACATGCACGCATGCACACACACACATGCACACACACATGCACACACACACACGTACGCGCGCGCACGCATGCATGCATGCACACACACATGCATGCACACACACACACACACACACACACATGCGCGCGCATGCACACACACACACACATACACACACACACACACACACACACACACTCACGCTAACCTACCTTACCCTCTTTTTCTGAAAAATCCTTGGATAAGATTTTTTAAAATCTTAATTTGGCATTTCATATAACAAAATCTTTAATGAATAGTCCTTTAGGACATTTGTTATAGTTATGTCATATTAGCAGCTGTTTTAGCATTGGTTTGTCGTCAGCCTTGTGCAGCAACACAGCCATGTCAAGGCTGGTCCAGTGTTTGGTATTCGCTATCCAGTTCTTCTTCTGTCTGTCACTGTGTCTCTCCTTCAAGGGTCCTTCAATTATAGTCTGGCAAGAGAGCTACAACACAGGATTAAGAAATAAACGATCATCAAATTAATGGCCTGACCCAGTGTAGAGAAGGACGACTACCACTATAAGAGAACAGGTCATTTGTAAGACTCTGCACTGGGCACAACAGGCTAAATCACTACATGTCTTCAAAGCTGAAACTCGTTTCTTCTCCCCTGTGGTAAAGAAAACTGGACAGGCGAGCACATCCTCCAAAGATGCACGCTATACAGCGACCTGAGGAAGAAAGTGTGGCCGACAGAGATAACCCTGCAAATCAAGCTGTACTGCCCACAAAAGGAGCTGGAAAGAACATACTCATTAATTTTTCCAGACACATCTGATGGTGTAAAGTGAAGGAGAGAAGATTTCAACCAAACCGGCCAGTTTTCTTCTCTCTACAATATCCAGTCAGGTCAGAGGCTTCCTCTGCTACTGGTAACCATGTAACCCAGTACTACCTGCCACATGTGGGGAGTGAACCCAACTAAAAAATCTGACTTGGAGAGGGATGGTCTCCGCCAGGTTTGATTTGCCCAAGATACACTCCTGAAGACAGCTGTACAACAAGGCCACCAGTGCAGTGTACGACAACAGCAACATTGGAGAGTGGTTTCGAACAACAGTAGGAGTGAGACAGGGCTGTCTACTCTCACCCACTCTTTTCAACATCTTCCTTGAGAGAATTATGGCTGATGCACTGGAACACAATAAAGGATCAGTCAGCATTAGTAGAACAATCACAAACTTCTGCTTCCCAGAAGACATTGACGAACTAGCAGGATCAGAACAAGAGCTTGCTAGCTTAACAGAACACCTGAACAAGGCCTCTAAAACATACGGCATGGAAATCAGTGCAGAGAAGACCAAACTGATGACCAATAACATCAAGGGCATCAGCACTAATATCATGGTTAACAACCAGAAGCTGGAAACGGTTCAAAGCTTCAAGTACTCGGGAGCCATTGTATCAGACAAGGGGTCCAAGACAGAAGTAGTATGCAGGATTGCACAGACAAAAACAGCACTGTCAAAACTGAACACCGTCTGGAAAGATAAAAATATTTCACTTTAAGTCCAAGATCAGACTAATGCACTCCCTTGTCATATCCATATTCCTGTATGCCTGTGAATTGTGGACCCTGACTGCAGATTTGGAGAGAAGAGTACAGACGGTAGAGATGAGATGCTTCCGGAGACTCCTTGGCATCTCCTACAGAGACAACATGAGCAACGAAGACGTCCATAGCAGAATCCAGCAAACCATTGGTCCCTACGAAAATCTTCTATCAATCATAAAGAAGCATAAACTTAAATGGTACGGGCATGTCACAAGATCAAAAGGATTTGCAAAATCAATACTGCAAGGCACTGTCCAAGGAGGAAGAAAAAGAGGCAGACCAAGGAAGAGATGGGAGGACAACATCAGTGGATGGACAGGCCTAGAACTCGACCAAATTTTGAGAAAGGCAGAACAGAGAGAGGAATGGAGGGAACTGGTTGTCAAGTCTTCATGGGTGCGCCCACGGGCGCCAGACTAAGGGATGGATAGATAAATGGATAGATAGATGGATAGATAGATAAATGGATGGATAGATAGACAACCACCAGAAGGGATTGGTTCCTGTGGCCCAGCTTTCATCACTTTTTGCAGTACTGGCTTATAGGTTCTGTGGTCTGGACAGGGGATTTTTAGAAGCTTTTTGGGGTTATCTGTTTTTCGTTTCAAAGGATTGAATCTTCTTGCCTGTTTTTGCATTTGAGGTCCAGCGTTCACACTGACAAGTACAGCAGTGTGGATCAGACGAGAGCTTGAAACAGTGGAAGTTTTCTGGAGACTGATCTGCTTGCTTGTCTGAATCCTGGCCAGCTCTGCCATGGCCGAGGTTGCAAGGGCTTGTCTGATCTTTATTTATTGATTGATTTATTTATTCTTTTATTTTGAGGATAATGGAGTAAGCACTCGTGAGCTTTTTTTACATCCAGTTCCCCGTGTGTATGCAGTTTTGTAAATGTCATCTGTTCCCACCGGCACACAATGGTCTACTCTTACAAAAAGCGGAACAGGATATTTAACATGTGTGCAAGATGTTCTGCGTGCATTCACACACAGCGCCTTGGTTTATAGTCTCATCCAAAGGAGAAAAGCGCCAGTTCTTTCTTTCTTGCGTACAATACCATGAGTTCCAGTTCATTCTTTCTTGCACACAATACCATAAGTGCCAGTTCATTCTTGCTTTATTATAATACCATAGGTCCTAGCTCTTTTTTTTTTTTTAGCTTGCATAGAAGTTCTTGGGAGTTCATTGTTAATGCTTCTTAGGAGATCATCAATGTCATCAGCAAACTGCAGATTGCAAACAGGTGTGTCACCAAGACAAGACCAAGTGGGGGGATGTTAGCCTCTGAGCCTTATCTAGTGCTATTAGGTTACTAGAAATACAAGAAAAAAGGGAAGGGTAAGTGGAAAGAACATTAATTTTTTTCCTCATGTTTATTCTGAACTCGACCATTTATTTTTTATTTTGGGTTAAATATTTCTCAAAATTGAACAAAAGCTTTTTTTTGTTAAATGACATGGGAAAAAAACACTTTGCTGATAGCAGAACTGAAATTTGTTTTTAAAAAGTCAAAATAGCAGCCTAAGCTGGTAGGATTGGTAAAAAATGATTTAAATAATGCTACATACCACTGTGTCTACAGCTACATACCATTGTGTTTACCTGCTGTTGTGTCCACATGCATTCAGACTGACTGACCGACCAACAGTCCCTACCCCAATGCATGCTAACTGTTCTTGCTAACACTAACACTAACCCTGTTTCTTAATTAATCCTGGCCCCTCATGTGGACACAAAGACAGGTAGATACCTTGGTACAAGCTGACAACAGTGGCCAAATATTTTTTCCTGGGGTTTGAGGGAGGAGGGAGGGGGCAGCGTTGTCAGAAAAGGATGCTAGGAATGGGAGGCTGCATGTTCTGGTCTGCTGGAATAGAGAAAGGGAGCAGTGGGGGGGCGGGAGGGAGTAAGGGTGATGGCTCATGAACAGCTGATTACTTGAACGCGCTGTCACTGGTTCTTGTTGTCTGTCAGTTTCACTTGTAGAACATCATTTCTCCTGCATTTATCACATGTTCATTATCTTTCTTCATAGTCCAGACCTTACATCTCTTTATTCTTTTATTTAGAGGATAATGGAATAAGCTCTCGTATGCTTTTTTTTAAACATCCAGTGCCCATGTGTATGCAGATTTGAAAATTTTATCATCTGTTCCCACTGGCACACAATGGTCTACTCTTCTGTAAAGTGAAAAGGGTTTTAACGTGTTTGCAAGATGTTCTGCGTGCATTTGCATATGTGACCTTGGTTTATAGTATCATCAGATGGACTTTTTGGGGGAGTGGAGTCAGCACTGGTGTTAACTCCAGAGGAAAAATCGAATGAGATTTGAACCCAGGTCAGCAGATCTATACATAAAGCAGTGTAAAATTCTTACCTTCAGCTTTGCTGGTATGCCTGTCTTTCCTCCTGTTGTTCAATCAACTGGACCGATGGGTTTTTTTTTTTTTTTTAATTTTTGCTTCGCCATGCCTGTTCTTGAGCTGATGTCCTTGCTGCAAGATCCTGAGTTTGTTTGGACAGAGATCACGTCCTTGAAGTTGTGCAGGTTTTCCCGCTCTGATTTTATTTATTCCTATGCTCTGCTATGGCTGGTTAGCTGATCCTCCTATGTGCACGACTTTGGTCCTTTAGGCATTCAGTTTCAGTCCTGCCTTGTTTCCTGCAGCAGCTACTTGAATTAGAATTGGGATGAGACCATAACCCGAGGCCCCGTGTGCAAATACACGCAGAACATCTTGCGCACACGTTAAATCCTGTTCCGCTTTTCGTAAGAGTAGGCCATCGTGGGCCGGTGGGAACAGATATTTACAAAACTGCATACACAATGGGGACTGGATGTAAAAAAGCGTATGAATGCTTATTCCGTTATCCTTGATATAAAAGAATAAATAAATAAATAAGAATTCTCTTCGTAGTTGTGTTATTTCTGGATAAAAGGGCGATGTCATCAGTGAATTAGAATTCTCTTCATAGTTGTGATGTGTCTTGATAAAAGGGCTGTGTCATCGGTGAATTTTATCGCGGTGAAATTCCTTTCTCCTGTTTTGAATCCCATACATTCTGTGTCTGGCTCTGTCATCGGATGCTCTGTGTCTTATGCTGAAAAGGTGGGAGAGAAATAAAACCTTGCTGGACTCCCTTTGTTGAGTGAGATCCAGTGTCTGGAGAAGGCTGCTGGTGTTGGTAGAGAGATGCTGAGAGTGAGATCCGATGTCTGGAAAAGCCCATTGTTGCTGGTGTTGGTAGAGAGATGCTAAGAGTGAGATCTGATGTCTGGAAAAGCCCATTATTGTTAGAGAGATGCTAAGAGTGAGATCTGATGTCTGCTGGTGTTGGTAGAGAGATGCTAAGAGTGAGATCCAAGGTCTGGAAAAACCCATTGTTGCTGGTGTTGGTGGAGAGATGCTAAGAGTGAGATCTCATTTCTGGAAAAGCCCATTGTTGCTGGTGTTGGTAGAAAAGCCCATTGTTGCTGGTGTTGGTAGAAAAGCCCATTGTTGCTGGTGTTGGTAGAAAAGCCCATTGTTGCTGGTGTTGGTAGAAAAGCCCATTGTTGCTGGTGTTGGTAGAAAAACCCATTGCTGCTGGTGTTGGTAGAAAAACCCATTGTTGCTGGTGTTGGTAGAAAAACCCATTGCTGCTGGTGTTGGCAGAGAGATGCTAAGAGTGAGATTCACTGTCTGGAAAAGCCCATATCTGCCAGGCCTGTGAACAAGGGGTTGTGTATGGAACAGTCCAATAATGCCTTGCTGTAATCTGTAACAGTCGTAGGCTTTCTGTTCAGTGTTCCTGATTTTCTCTAGAAGTATTTGTAATACAAACAACGTGTCTGTTGTTCTGCTGTTTGTTCTTTAACCTGCCCGGCAGTCTGGGAACTCTTCTTCCACTTTGATTTTAATTCTGTTTGATGAGGATCAGAATTTTGCCAGTGTGACTGATAAGGGGCAATGTAGGAAGAGAGAGAGAAAGAGAGAGTGCGAGTGAGAGAGAGAGAGAGAGAACTCTGAATTCTGAAATTTAATGTACTTCGGCCTTGGGCCACAATACATGGTTGACGTAGGAGAGATTGACAGTACCACAGCGTGGGCAAAAATCCAAAGAAAATAATACTACCAAGCTCAGTTTATATGCAAGGAATAATGAAGACAATGCACAAATACATAATAGGACAAATGAATCAAACAAATATCACAAGTGTACCTTCCCTATGACTAAAAAATCATATACACATAGCTACTCAAAATCATATCATAACGATAACCCTTGTCATCGTTTGTGACGTAACATTCTACTACAACAATTGTTTCCTCTTATTGATTAAGTGAAAGATATATCTAGACAGTAATTTTTGTCTCTGTTTTCGGCTTTAACCGTCTTAGCCCCGTTGCGGCCGCAGCCGCCCGTTACAGCACCCGCTGCTAGATTCCGTTGCGGCCGTAGCCGCCCGTTGGTCCTGACCACGTGGGCAGTACTTTTCCATCACACACACATACCTCGTGGTTCTCACACAATGTGTCTGAAATTTGGTGGGGCGATGGAGGGAAGGTTTCAGATGGTGCCAGTGATAAATTTAGACCACTAACAGTGTGTACTTGGGAGGGAAGGAAGAAAGCATAGCAGGTGATAGAAACGCCTTTCACTTATAGCGCGTGGCGAAAAAAAATGGCGTCTTCGTTGGTAGCAGACGATTCATCTAACTAACTAGACAATAAAATGAACGTGTTTGCATTGGAAGTAGAAAAAATTCAATGATAAATATTAAGTGAGTCAGAAATAAAAAGCTGACGGGGGAGAAGAGAAAGGAAATAACGCAGTTAGAGAGAAGAATGAACCCGACTACACGGCACATTCCTGCAAGCGTGGCGACCTGTGCTACCCACACGCTGTGGAGAAATTTGACCTGGGGGGGGGGGAGGGGGGAGGTCCGCAGCATAAACGCCTGAAAATGTGACGCCTTTTGTCTATTGTCTAGTTAATACCACACTTTTTATTTGAAACTCAACGGACAGATTTGCTGATGACGAAAATAGCGAGAAGGAAAAGAAAATAGATCTCCAGTCTGCCAAGGTGCCACAGGTGACAGCGATAGGTACACCCCCCACACATCCACATTTTGTGCTTTCTGTGATGTGATGTGTCCCTGTGCCATCACTATGACTACTTTAAAGGCTATCACGATTAAAATTTTGTAGAATTACAGAAGTTCTGTGTTGTTTCATGTTTGTCACACCTGTGTGGTGACACTGGTGACAATGTGACACTTATGTACAATATTATACTTCTGTGCACTTAACAAACATGTGGTAAGACATAGACATCTGAAATGCAGTATATAGGTAAGATATTGATTGAATATTCCTTGTTTTCAAAAGACAAAAAACCAGTTAAACAAAAAGTATGCCTCATCAAGACATATAAAACAACAGGTGTTATGAGGACATTGTGTGACACATCGTTGAAGTACAATTGCACACAAACATTAATAAACACGTTAGCTAGGCATCAGTTCTTTATTCAACACTTACATGTATGAATTTGTGTCTATTCCGTATATATTTTGCTGGTTTATTGTATACAACATACTTTTACCTGTGATTGGTGACAAATAAGGTGACAACGACACGACATTTTGTGACCAGACATGTAAACTTGCCTTAAAATGCAAGTACAAAGATATATATAGCTTGTGACAAAATTTCAGCTTGATAGCTTGTCATGCACACAGACAGTTGTCTCAGGAGTAGACTATGTCAGTTTGGGGTAGAAAACTTTCAAAGAATTCAAAATCTACAGGCAGTTTAGCTCTGTAGAATTCAACAACAAGAGGGTTAAGCAGATCGTGTAACGGTCTATCAACACAATCACTTAAAAATTTAATTCTTAAATCATTATACATGAAACACTCATAAAGGAAATGCTTTTCGTCTTCAACTTTAAGTTTACAAAATGGACATTCTTTCTTTCGATTTTGTAAACTATATCGATGTACATTGTTGTTCAGTGGCAAAACATGACATCTCACCTGTGACACAGCTACTCTAAAGCAGTATGTATCTAACTGTAAAATATATTCTTCTTTAGCAAATATTGTTTTGAAGCTCCTATAGCTGTCGTACCTGTCTCTATCTCTAATTGTACTATTCCATTCCTGAATAAACATATCAATTAGACTTTGCTTAAACATACGTAAGAATGTTTTAACGTCACCAACTCCCTGTTGAAGCCACACAAAACTAAATCCTGTATCACATAGAATTCGTCTAATCTTAGAGAGAGAGAGAGAGAGAGAGCACAAAAAAGGGCAAAGGAATGATCTATCCCACATGCACAGGCAATCCATGCAGTGGTATATCTTGATAATATCTTAGTGGTGATGGGTATTACCATATGGTATTGTTGCTTTTGTTGTTTTTTTCTTTTCTTCCTTCTAATATACAATCTGTGTGGATTGGTTTTTTGTTGTTTTGGTTTGTTTGGTTTTTTTGTGTGTGTGGTTTTTTTTTGTTTTTTGTTGTTGTTGTTGTTTGATTGTATGTTTGTTAGCGTATATGTTATTTCCTCTCAGTGGTGATGGGTATTATTATAAGGTATTGTTGCGTTTGTTGTTTTTTCCTGATCTTCCTTCTAAAAATATATAGTATGAACTGAAGTATAGAGATATTGTAATCTGACATAAATTGCTTATTGACATTTCATGGATTCTTTTTTTAAAGTCTTAAATAATGGTTTTTGGTTACATTGTAACTGATATAAGCTGTTTTTTGTGTTGTTGTTTTTTTGACACTATATGATTTTATAAAAGATTCTAAATGTGTGCATGTATGTACGAGTATACGTGCTGAGTGGATGAGCGCAAACCGTGTGTGTGTGTGTGTAGGTGTGTGTGTGTGTGTGTGTGTGCATGTGTGTGTGTGTGTGTGTGCATGTGTGTGTATTACTTTTGAGTGGGAGTTGTTTTGTTTTTTCTTTTGGTTGTTTTTGCTGTTATTGTTGTTGCTTGTATTATCTATAGATATATTTTATTTTAAGGCTGTTGAAATCATGTTAGCTAATTAATGTGAAATGTTTGTTGTTGTTTTATTTGTTTGTTTGTTTGTTTTTTCCTCTTTTCCTTCTTTTGTTGGTTTTATTGTTTGCTAGGGATTTTCTGGGGGTTTTTTGTTGGGGTTTTTTGTTTTGTTTTGATTTTTGTTGTTGTTTTGATTTTTTTCTTTTCTTTAGATAGATGGCTTAATGGAAAAAAGCAAATCGATGCTTATTCAAAGTACCATCTGGAAATAAAAATTTGATTGATTGATTGATTGATTGAATAACATATTGCCAACAATACGTGCTGCTGTAAAATGATCATAACAGTAGCATACTTGCTTGAGTATGTGTATGAATAAATACAAAACACACCAAATGTTAGCTGTTGTTCACATTTCCGTTCTCCTAGTGAGTTTTTGTGTGCAACACTTAGACACTGGGATGGGCACAGGATGTCCATTCTGCAGTCATACTTTTTTATATAGATTTTTGTACTTGAACACGTGTATCCTTTTTTTTCGGGTTGTTTTTTTTTGTGTTTTGTGTGTGTAATCTAAGGATGATAAATGAAGCAGAATGGCTGGTGTCCTTAGCACAGTCTGGTTTATTTGCCTTAATTTATTAAATGATTTAGGTAGTGTCATTTAATGGGTTTATTTTGTGTTTTGGTGTTTTTAGATGGATGGTGTTAGATACTTGAAAGTATCAGGAAGTGTTGGTTTTGAAACTGAAGTTGAAAGTTACTGGAGCCACTGAAACTGAATGAGGTGACAGCCCTGATATGGCTTTCGTGGTCGGTAGGGCTATAAACAATATGGCATAGTATGGTGTGTGCTTTTTGTGAAAGGTGGAGGGGGGTTGTTTTTTTCCTTTCTTAAAAAAAACGTAATAGATTGTGGCCGGTACCCTTTGATGGCCTTTGATATGGGCAGCAGCAATGTCATGAGTTTTTCTATGGACAGCAGCAATGCCATGAGTTTTTGATATGGGCAGCAGCAAAGCCATGAGTTTTTCTATGGGCAGCAATGCCATGAGTTTTTCTATGGACAGCAGCAATGCTCTGAGTTTTTATATGGGCAGCAATGCCATGAGTTTTTATATGGGCAGCAATGCTCTGAGTTTTTATATGGGCAGCAATGCCATGAGTTGTTATATGGGCAGCAATGCTCTGAGTTTTTATATGGGCAGCAGCAATGCCATGAGTTTTTATATGGGCAGCAGCAATACCATGAGTTTTGATATGGGCAGCAATGCCATGAGTTTTTATATGGGCAGCAATGCCATGAGTTTTTATATGGGCAGCAATGCCATGAGTTTTTCTATGGGCAGCAGCAATGCCATGAGTTTTTATATGGGCAGCAGCAATGCCATGAGTTTTTATATGGGCAGCAATGCCATGAGTTTTTATATGAACAGCCATCCCATGAGTTTTTATATGGGCAGCAGCAATGTCATGGGTTTTTATATGGGCAGCAGCAATGCCATGAGTTCAATGCCATGAATTTTTATATCAGCAGCAATGCCATGAATTTTTATATCAGCAGCAGCAATTCCATTAGTTTTTATATGGGCAGCAATGCCATGAGTTTTTATATGGGCAGCAGCAATGCCATGAGTTTTTATATGAGCAGCAATGCCTGAGTTTTTCTATGGACAGCAATGCCATGAGTTTTTATATGGACAGCAATGCCATGAGTTTTTCTATGGGCAGCAGCAATGCCATGAGGTTTTATATGGGCAGCAGCAATGCCATGAGTTTTTATATGGGCAGCAGCAATGCCATGAGTTTTAATATGAGCAGCAGTGCTATGAGTTTTTATATGAGCAGCAATGCTATGAGTTTTTATATGGGCAACAATGCCATGAGTTTTGATATGGGCAGCAATGCCATGTGTTTTTTATACGGGCAGCAATGCCATGAGTTTTTATATAGGCAGCACTGTCATGAGTTTTTATATGGGCAGCAATGCCATGAGTTTTTATATGGGCAGCAATGCCATGAGTTTTGATATGAACAGCAATGCCATGAGTTTTTCTATGGGCAGCAGCAATGCCATGAGTTCAATGCCATGAATTTTTATATCAGCAGCAATGCCATGAATTTTTATATAAGTAGCAATGCCATGAATTTTTATATGAGCAGTAGCAATGCCACGAGTTTTTATCTGGGCAGCAATGCCATGAATTTTTCTTGGTTGCAAACCTGTCTGCTGATCTCCCACAAGTTGGAAGATTATTTTACACCAACTTGTGCATCTGATGAAAAATGTTGTAGAACAGTTGTGCCATAGCATTTGCTTTTTTGTGCTTTTTTTTTGGTGTTGTGAGATGAATTGGGCTTTAACATTAGCCATATGTTAGAGTAAACCCCTCTGTCCTTTTCTTCCCTTTATTTTACTCTTTTATTTCAATGATAATGGAATAAGCACTTGTGTGCTTTTTTTACATCCAGTGTGTATGCAGTTTTGTAAACCTTGTCATCTGTACCCACCGGCACACAATGGCCTACTCTTACAAAAAGCAGAACAGGATTTAACTTGTGTGCAAGATGTTCTGTGTGCGTTCACACACGGGGCCTCGGTCTATAGTTTCATCCAAAGGATGTACACGTGCACTGTGCTGATTTGTGTGCTTCTGTAACCCAGTAGTGTGTGATACGTAGGGAAGGTTAGTAGCTGGTTGGTTACCCTATAGTGGGTCACCCTATGGCGGGTTACCCTACAGTGGGTTACCCTATGGCTGGTTGCCCTATAGTGGGTCACCCTATGGCTGGTTGCCCTATAGTGGGTCACCCTATGGCTGGTTGCCCTATAGTGGGTCACCCTATGGCTGGTTGCCCTATAGTGGGTCACCCTATGGCTGGTTGCCCTATAGTGGGTCACCCTATGGCTGGTTGCCCTATAGTGGGTCACCCTATGGCTGGTTGCCCTATAGTGGGTCACCCTATGGCTGGTTGCCCTATAGTGGGTCACCCTATGGCTGGTTGCCCTATAGTGGGTCACCCTATGGCTGGTTGCCCTATAGTGGGTTACCCTATGGCTGGTTACCCTATAGTGGGTTACCCTATGGCTGGTTACCCTATGGTTGGTTACCCTATGGTTGGTTACCCTATGGTTGGTTACCCTATGGTTGGTTACCCTATGGTTGGTTACCCTATGGTTGGTTACCCTATAGTGGGTTACCTGTAGGGAAAAGGTTAAACAGATCAGGACCAGTTAGGGCCTTTGGTATGGACAAGAATGTTGTTAGCATTGCTACCTATGACACATTTAAATCCAGCCTCAAGACACACTTATTTCAAAGCTAAGACTTTCCTATCCTGTTTCATCTTCTGCCCCTGCTCTCAACAGCCGAAATATCCACCACCCTGCCAAAGTGTTTAACCTCTATATGTATGTATGTGTGTGTGTGTGTGTGTGTGTTTGTGTGTGTGTGTGTGTGTGTGTGTGTGCGTGTGTGTGTGTGTGTGTGTGTGTGTGTGTGTGTGTGTGTGTATTGACTTCGTTAAAAATCTAAATTGTTGTTGGTTGCATGTGCAAGAATTGGTTGAATGCAAGTGCTTTGATTTGTTTTTGCAAG
>CM060348.1:24296947-24309447 GCA_030674155.1 Stramonita haemastoma
GTGTGGCCCACTTCTATTGGTCACACATCCCTGTCATCATCATCATCACCATCACCATCAATGCAAGTGTGGCCCACTTCTATCATCATCATCATCATCATCATCATCATCAATGCTAGTGTGGCCCACTTCCCTTGGTCACATACCATCATCATCATCATTATCATCATCATCATTGCTAGTGTGGCCCACTTCCCTTGCCTCCCCCACCCCATATCATCATCATCAATAGATGTGTGACCCACTTCACTTGGTCACACATCCCTGTCATCATCATCAATACAAACATGCCCATCATCATCATCATCATCATCATCATCATCATCACCATCACCATCATCATCATCATCGGTTCATGTATGGCGTATTTCCCTTGGTCATATCTCCCCCCACCCACCTCATAATATTGTCGCCGTCATCATCATCATCCTCATCCTCATTGGTCCATGTATGGCGTATTTCCCTTGGTTCCCCCCTAGTAATGTCATCATCACCACCACCATCACCACCACCACCACCACCACCATCATCATCATCATCATCATCATCATCATCATCATCATCATCATCATCACCAGTCCATGTATGACGTATTTCCCTTGGTCATATCTCACCCCACCCCACCTTGTAATATCACCATCATCATCACCATCACCATCATCATCACCATCATCATCATCATCATCACCATCATCATCATCATCAATGCAAACATCCCCGTCATCACCATCACCATCATCATCAATGCAAATGTGCCCGTCATCATCATCAATGCCCATTTGGCCCATTTCCCTTGGTCACCCCCCACCCCCACCCCACCCCCCACCACCAAATAATTTCATCATCATTAGTGCTTGTGTGGCCCACTTCACTTGGTCACACATTCCTGTCATCATCATTATCATCATCATTATCAGCATCGCTATCATCATTATCAATGTACACGTGGCCCACTTCACTTGGTCCCACACCCTTATCATCATTATTATCATCACCATTGTTATCATTATCATTATCGTCGTCATTATCATCGCTATCATCATCATCATCATCAATGCCTGTATGGGCCTGCTCCCCCCCGGCCGCCCATTTCCTAGTAATATGATAATCATCATCAATACAGTTGTGGCCCACTTCATTTTTTTTTATATATATTTTATTTTTTAAATTTTATTTTATACCATTTTATGTCACAGCAGATTTCTCTGCGTGAAATTCGGGCTGCTCTCCCCGGCGAGAGCGTGTTGCCACAAGTGTAGCGCCTACCCATTATAAGAAAAAAAAAAAAAAAAAAAAAAAATATATATATATATATATATATAATACAGCCCCAAGCCACCCTGGGGACTCTGACTCCCCGATTTTTCCTCGGGGATGGTGTCTAAACACAACGCCTGTGTGCATGCTGGTTTAAAAAAAAAAAAAAAAAATGGTCATCTGCTCCTACCAGCAATGGCCTGCTCTTCCAAAAGGCGGAACGGGGTTTTAACGTGTGCACAAGATGTTCTGTGTGTGTGTGCACATGGAGCCTCGGTTTATAGTCTTATCCTGGGAACACATGACAAGATTTGCAAAATTGCATACACACGGGGACTGGATGTAAAAAAGCACATGAGTGCTTATTCCATTATCCTCGATATAAAAAATAAGATAAAAACAAATCCTCACTTGGCCACACAGCCCTATCATCATCATCATCATCATCATCGTCATCATCATCATCATCATCATCATCATCATCATCATCATCATCATCATCAATGCAACCACCACTATCACCATCATTGCAAGTGTGTCCCACTTCCCCTTCATTATAATTAACACCACCGGCCAATTGCTAAAGAACTTCAGAAGGCCAGACTGATAGATCTTATTAAACTGTAGCCTTAACTTGGGTGTGCGTGTATGTGTAATGCTGTTTGTTCATCGTTTTGTGATGAATTCTTGCTTTTCAGTTGCTGTTAGTTTTTATTGATGATAATACTTTTAGGTGTATTGGTGTAAGGGGTTTAAAAAAAAATTTTTTTCTCCTGTTGAAAATGTTGGTTATCCTCAATGCCTCAAAAGGGGTGAAAGGAGTTAAATCTTGAAATCTGGATCATTTATGCTTTTGTTTCGGGGGTAATGGAATAAACGCGTGTGTCCATTTTTTTTTTTTTTTAACTACATTTACATCCGGTGTGTATGCTATTTTGTAAATTTTGTCATCCCTCCCCACCGGCACACAATGACCTACTCTTCCGAAAAGCGGAACAGGTTTTTTTAATATGTGAGCAAGATGTTCTGTGTGTGTTTGCACAGATGTCTGTTTCTTATTGTTGGTCTATTGTTGTTGTTGTTGTTGTTTAGTTAGAGGTGTTTTTTTTTTTTTTTCATCTTGATGTTATTCCCTATAAGGACGGGGACTAGATGTAAAAAAGCATGCGAGTGTTTTTTCATTATCCTCAAAATAAAAGACTTTGACTTGAATTGACTCAGTCTCTTGTTGTTGCTGTTGTTGTTGTTGTTGTTGTCCATCTCTTCTTCTTCTTCTTCTTCTTCTTCTGAGTGAGTCTCGGTTTATAGTCTCATAAAAAAATTGATGCAAACATGCATTTATGCACGAGAAGGAGAGTGGTTGTGTGTTCGGTAAACGCGTGTGTGCACACGAGAGTATGCATAGTCGTCTTCCTGCCTGTGCAATTCATATGTATCAAAGCTGACACGTGCAACAGTTCTGTATTTTGTTTTCCATTGTGTTGTGCACACACACACACAAAAAATATATAAAATGTTCAATGCTAAGAAAAGCCAGACAATACAGTTTAGACTTGGAAACAAATACATCAGCTTTGTTGATTCTTATAAATTCCAAGGAATAATTTTTATTAATCAAAACGGTAAATTTTGCAAAGGGAAGAGAATATGATTTATGAACAAGCACAATAGGCAATATTTTATTTGATGCAGATGAGCAGAAATCAGAATATTCCTGTTGATGTAGTCCTCGATTTTTATAAACAATGGTTCCGGTATTGTTATATGGCTGTCAAGTTTGGGTTATGGAAATATTGCTATTTTAGAAAAAAAAATTGCAACTCGAGTTTTTGAAACACCTCTTCAGACTTAAAAGGAGCACAATGACTAATCTGATATATGGTGAAACTGGAATATACCCCCTGTCTGTTCTGACTGGTGCAAGGTTAATCAGATTTTGGTCTGCTGTTATTGCTGATAATTCTGATAAATCTTTAAAATTGTGTCATGTATTGTATGATTTCTATACAAAGAGGGTGTATTGCTCAGAATGGATAAAAAAGTTAATCAGATTTTGGTCTGATGTTATTTCTGACAATTCTGATAAATCTTCTTCAAAATTGTATCATGTATTGTATGATTTATATACAAAAAGGGTGTATTGCTCAGAATGGATAAAAAAAATCACAACATTTTAGAAGAAACAGGGTTTGTCTGTGTGTGGGAAACAGACTTTTGTAAACAAAGATAGTTTATGTCATAGTTTCATTCAGGCTTTAAAGGATAATTTTGTAAAGTCATGGTCAGAAGAGCTGCAAAGAAGTAATAAATGTATAATTGATCATGATTACAAAAAAATGTTTTAAGAGGGAAAAGTACATTAGTGAGTTGCCATATAACAATATGATTTATTATTTAGATTCAGGTGTTTTAACCATTCTTTGCCCATTGAAACCAGAGGAATGAATGGCATTTCGCCTGAAAATTGTCTTTGTAAACAATGTAACATGAAGATGATAGGAGATGAGTTTCACTTTATAATGGAATGTCCTTTTTTTTTAATGAATGAATATTTGTATCCAAGATCCATGTTCACATTTTGTAATCTGCTCATTTCTGACAAAAATATGTTAGTATCTTATTAAAACTTAGCAAATTTCTAATTAAGAGTAAAGTTGCATGACATTGATGAAAAGCTTGACTATATATTTCTATTTCTTTTGAAATTCTGTTTTGTAAACCTATTCTATTAAGCATCTTGCGAAGGTTATGTTTTTATAATAACTCTTCCTTCAACTTTTTTTTTTTTTTTTTTATCTATTACTACTTTGGCACCAAGTTTAGTAGGACAGTGAAGGACATGTTTCGAGTATGCCCTGATAAGAAAAAGTAATAGATTTGTGATTGAAATTTATCACACTTGTATTGGGGTGTTAAAAAAAATGAAATTTTGAATGTGGTTAGATTAAAAACAGAAAGCTAGCTTAAATAAATGAAAGTATAATGTTGTCTGATGATGATCAGATACAATGTTTTTTTTTTAATTTTGATTTTAATTAATGTATTTATTTATTTCGAGGATAATGTAATAAACACTCATGTGCTTTTTTTATTATTTTTTACATCCAGTCCCTATGTGTATGCAGTTTTGTCAATTTTGTCATCTGTTCCCACCGGCACACAATGGCCTACACTCCCAAATAGCGGAACGGGTTTTAACGTGTGCGCAAGATGTTCTTCGTGTGTTCGCACACGGGACCTGGGTTTAATGATGATGATGATGATGATAATAATAATTTGGAATTAATGTCTCAAAGCACATGCACATCCATAGCAGCACCATTACGTCATCTTTATTATTATTTATAATCATACAATAAAAAAAAAATATATAAAAACATTGCCTCTGATTGCATAGCCCCAGAGCCCTGGCCTCGTGGTGACTTCAGATTTGGTTCGCCCATACTCTTCTGTGCCTGTGGTAAGTTTGTGTCAAAGCCTTTGGGGTTGGAGGTTCACGGGGAGACGGTCGTTGGAGGGACGTTGTGGTGGTCACCACCTCAGGTGGGTGACTTACTCAGTCTGGCTCCGCAACTGAGCTAATAACTGTCGTTAGTAGGGGGCTTAGTAGGTGATGTTAGCTTAGAACAGGCACTAATTGAACACCACTAAAGTGACTCGGCAGCAGTGCAGGGCCCCTCTGGCTGGTGGCCCCATGGCGGCCTGACATTGATGGGGCTCTCTGTGTTACTCCCGACCCTGAGGATGAGACGGAACGAATCTGGGTATGGCTGTCGCGGAGAGCTTGAAATGAGCGGCGTGGGAACAGCAAGACGGGAACGTCACAAAAGATGAGGCAGCAAAAAAAAAGCTAACAAACAAAAAACCAAACAAACCTAGCTAACTCCCTGCCACCCACAGTGGTCAATAACATTACTACTCACACTCTTTGTGCACCTTGGCTTCAGTACAGTCCCCCAGTTCACCCAGCTGTCAATGGGTACCTGATTTGATTTGATTTGGTTGATTTGATTTATTCTTTTATATCGACGATAATGGAATAAGCACTCTTGTGCTTTTTTTTTTTTACATCTAGTCCCCGTGGGTATGCAGTTTTGTAAATGTCATCTGTTCCCACCGGCACACGATGGCCTACTCTTCCGAAAAGCGGAACAGGATTTAACGCGTGCGCAAGATGTTCTGCGTGCGTTCGCACACGGGGCCTCGGTTTAAAGTCTCATCCCAAGGACTTTTGGGGAGAGGGGAGTCGGCACTGATGTTAACTCCAGGAGAAAAATCTCCTCGATCGGACTCGAACCCGGGTCGTCAAATTGCCAGCGCAATGTTCTGACCACTAGGCTACCCGTCCCCCCCCCCCCCCCCCCCCCCCCCCTCTTTAGGGTCAGGGAAGGTAAATCAGCGAGGAGAGAGGAGATGGGCACCACCCCCCTCAATGAATATGCTGGCTCCCTAGAGAAGCTGAGGTCTCTGACGCCTCGCTCCCCTACGACCACACAGGTTATGGGACACCTTTACCTTTACTTTTTTTTTTTTTTTTTTTTAAACTCTATCCCCGATAAGATTCTGTCTCCATTTGTGGTCTCCCCTTGGTCAATAGCCAATTGTCTCCCTTCCCCTTCAGGTGATAAAGGGGTGTCCCATTGAGAAACTTGTCATGTCTGTTGTTGGGCAGTGTGCAATAAATCGTGTCTGCTTTTGCACAAGTACAGGCTACCCACCCTGTCTGTCCCCGCCCGTGTTATCTATCTGTGTGTCATGTGTGTGTGTGTGTGTGTACGTGTGTGTGCATATGTGTGTGTACGTGTGTGTGTGTGTGTGTGTGTGTGTGTGTGTGCGTGCGTGCGTGTGTGTGTGTGTGTGTGTGTGTGTGTGTGTGTGTGTGTGTGAGTGTGTGTGTGTGTGTGATTTGATTTGATTCTTTCATATCGAGGATAATGGAATAAGAGAGAGAGTGTGTGTATGTGTGAGTGTGTATGTGTGAGTGTGTGTTTGTGTCTGTCTGTGTCTGTATGTATGTATGTATGTATGTATGTATGTATGTATGTATGTATGTATGTATGTATGTATGTATGTAAAAACAAACACATATGCTTTTTCATTTCAAAAGAGCACACGAGTGTATTCATTATCCTCGAAATAAAAGAATTTGATTTAATCTCTCTCTCTCTCTCTCTCTCTCTCTCTCCTCTCTCTCTCTCCTCTCTCTCTCTCTCTCTCTCTCTCTCTCTCTCTCTCTCTCCTCCCTCTCTCTCTTGCGAGCCATTAGGACACTATATCTGATTTTTTTCTAGGTTGCGTTCCTCAGAGAAACCGAACCCGGTAGAATCAATCTCTATCCAGATACAGATGCATGTTGGGTGTGTTCGTGGTTTTGTAACCCACCGAACGTTAACATGGATTTCAGGATCTTTAACGTGCATATTTGATCTTCTACACACCAAGGAAATTAAGACACTGTCAGGTATGCGCTTGAAAGTAGACCCAGGAGATACCACCACCAAAAACAACAACAACAACAACAAAAAACAACCAAAAAGATCCCAACTCGTAATTCACAGGAAGCCGAAGCCAAATGTAGAATAGATAGCGTGGATTCGAACCTGCGACTTCATGGACCTAGGAGATTGAAATCAGATACTCTTACCCACTCAGTGTCTGCCATGAACTGAATACGTGTGACAAATCGCTTTGTCGATCATAGATGAACTGAACTGGCTGGTAGTATAGTGGGCCTAGGGCTGGGGTAAGAGGTATAAAGGGAATAAAGAGACTGTAGAAATACAATTTGATAAACAAGAATTTGTCACGCAACTTGGGCTTAGTAACGGAGTCATGGAGATGAATGGGAACTGTCTCGATCTCGCGACTTGCCAAGCAACAAAACTATCATGGAGTTGATAGATATCTCTTTTATTTTTTTTCGTATCTTGGCTCGGGCTGCGAAGGTTTACCAATGGTGAGATTTTTGCGTATGTGACTGTGGTTTTTTGTTTGTTGTGTTGGGGTTTTTTGCCAAGCATTTAGATAGCTGCATTCCGATACAGTGATATCATCGACCTCTTCTCCTTTTTCTGCTCTTCATCTCCCTCTTTCATTCTTCATTCCCCCAAACCCTCCTTATTTATTTATTTATTTATTTATTTATTTATCTATCTATCTATCTATCTATCTATCTATCTATCTATCTATCTATCTATCTATCTATCTAACTAGCTATCTAGCTATCTATCTTATCATGTTTTATCAAAGATAATGGACTAAGCACTTATGTGATTTTTTACATCCAGTCCCCGTGTGTATGCGGGTTTTGGGTCAGTTTTGCCATCTGTTCCCACCGGTACACATGGCTTTCTCTTTCGAAAAGCGGGACAGGTTTTAACGTGTGCACAAGATGTTCTCCGTGCGTTCGCACACAGGACCTCGGTTTATAGTCTCATCCGCAAGAACTTTTAGGGTGAAGTGGAGTTGGTACTGATGTTAACTCCAAGGGAAAAATGTATCCCCTTGAACGGGATTCGAACCCGGGTCATCAGATTGCGAGCGCAATGTTCTAACCACGAGACTATCCTACCCCGCTTAGCTTCCCTCTTGCACCTGCACTCCCCCCCTCCCCCCCCCCCCACCCGCCCCCCACTTCCCACTTCTCTTTTGTTGCTGTTGTTTTGTAGTTAATCCTACCCCCCCCCCCCCCCCCTCCCATATTGTTTGATTTTTCTTTGCCCCTGATAGGAGAGAGGGTTATCTTGGTGTCTTTCTCCCTGTAAATGTAAATCTGTAGACTGTAAAATGTAAGACTGTAAAATGTAAGACTGTAAATCAAGGTCTCGTGTGTGAACGCATGCAGAACATCTTGCGCACACGTTAAAACCTGTTATCTTGATGTTATCCCTGAAAAGGGCGGGGACTGGATGTAAAAAAAAAAAAAAAGCACACGAGTGCTTATCTATTATCCTCGAATAAAAGAATTTGCTTTGCCTTGCCTTGCCTTGCCTTGCCTTGCCTTGCTTTCTCCCTAGGTAGCAAGAAAAGAATAGGGGGATTCAGCCGACACCTTGGCTACTCCTATGACAGAAAAAAACCCGCTAGTGATAGTAACAGTAGAGGCGCGGAAGAATAGTAGAGAGGGGGTAGAGGCATGATGGGGGTGGTGGCTAAGCATTGTGACAGCCCTCCCTCTCTCTCTTTCTCTCTGAACTTTCCGAGGTCAAGACGAAGTAATAATGTTTGACTTCGGTAGGGCCTTTGGTTTGCCACTGTAAAACTAGCGACTGGGCACACTCAGAGAGATCTGAGGTAGTAGTGTGTGTGGGTGTGTGGATCTTTTCACCGTGGGTTTAGTTGTGTGTATTGGTGTGTGTATTGGTGTGTGTGTATTGGTGTGTGTGTGTGGCAGGAGGTTGAGGGTGTTTGCTCACCAGCTCTGTGGATTTGTGAACCTGTGTAGTGTTGTGTGCACTTTAGCAGAAATTTCAACAAAGTGGTGGTGTGTGTGGAGACGTAGCTTTCTAGAAGTTTGCTCTATTTTTTTTTTTTTTTGGGGGGGGGGGGGGGAATTTGTTGGTATTAGTTTGATGTGTGCTACGTAGTTTGCTTGAATATCAGTGATGATAATAGTGTAATGATGATGATGATAATTATAAGAAGATGATGATGATGATGGAAAAGAATGATGATGATAATGATGAATGATGATGATGATGATGATGATGATGATGATGATGATAATAACAATAATAATAATAATATCATTATAGTATTATTTCATTATTATCATCATCATCATTGCAGTTTTGCACGTCTACAAGCTAGGATAAATCCATCTATCTGAAGTTCATTACATTAAACTAAGCTGTACTTTATTCCTTTAACCCTGTTTAGATTCTGGGTTTTTCAAAAAAGAAATTTTATTCAGAAAACCACACATACTCCTATAATCACAAAATAAAAAAAAAAATTAACAACTACCCGATATGATATGATATGAAAAATAGTACTTTTTTTTTCAGCGGATACACTATTAACAACAATAGTTAGTAAAACCAGTTATATTCAATTCTGTCTTACTTCACAGAAACATTCCTTAGTTATCTCAACACTGTGGAATATCAAGCGACAATCACGAGTTGATTATTAGTAGTACACTCTACTTGCCTGGGGATTTACAACCTGAGAAAAAACAAACAAACACGGTTAATTTCAAAGGAATTACTTTACACACTTCGCTGCAGTGTGACCTAACAAGTCATGGATTTGAGCACCATCACTGTACGGACTCCAGACAACTTGACCGTTGTTGTACCGGTAAGTTGATGTTCGAATCATTGTTATGTGTGCTGTTGTGTTTAACGTGTGTGGGGGTGGGGTGTGGTGGGGGTGGGGTGGGGGGCGAGGGTGTGTGTGTGTGTGTGTGTGTGTGTGTGTGTGTGTGTGTGTGTGTGTACCTATTTCCTCTGTACGTCTTTCTTTCTTTGTCTGTGTCAATGTATCTAGGGGGGTTCTATCTAGCCTACGTGTCCTTCTATCCGTTTATCATCATTTTCATATCATGATCATCATTATTTCGATCATCATTGTTATTCTTATTAGTAGTATCATCACCTTCTTTTTCATCGTTGTTATGGTCATCATTTTTTTTAATCATTAAAAATATCACAGGCATTACACTGTCGCAATAATTATCTCTCTCTCTCTCTCTCTCTCTCTCTCTCTCTCTCTCTCTCTCTCTCTCTCTCTCTCTGTGTGTGTGTGTGTGTGTGTGTGAAGGCAAGCAGTCTGAATTTCACACAAAAAAAGTAATGCCGTCACAGCGAGGATCGAGGATGATAATCACTAAAACAAATGACGCAACACAATACAACACAATTGTAACAGAGTGGAGAGAGATCATCTCTCATTTCTGCACAGCACCTCAAGTGGGCACAGCTAGACAGTTAGGACGTTGTCTCTAAACAGAAGCTGTTTTAATTAATACTACAGTTTACCGTGAAAACGATGGTTATACGATAGAGGGTTTTCAGCCACCACCCAAGGAAACAGAGCATCACACAATTCGCAGGTGTGTCTCCATTTAGAAACACGATGCTGCTATAGGGCTCTGATCATATGGGAAGTATTCTACAACACAACACTATACAACACAACACTATACAACACAACACTATACAACACACAACACTATACAACACACAACACAACACCAAACAACACAACATTTTACAACACGATACAACACAACACAACAACACAACTCTACGCTACACTACACTACACTACACACCACAGGAAAACATACTACACTACACAACCCACACACCACACCACACCACACCACACCACACCACAACCACTCAACTCTACACTTCGCTGCGCTGTACTACGCTACAATACACCTCACAATATTAATCGCTACGCCGCAGAGGGCTCTACAAGCGAGACAACCCTGCCTTTTTAACTTTAGCAACTGACTGTTATTTCCCTTTACCTGCACATACAGGTAACACACCCACACGCGCACGCACGCACTCACGCATGCACACACACACACACACACACACACACACACACACACACACACACACACACACACACACACACACACACACACACACACACACACACACACACACACACACACATGTCAGAACATTGCGCTCGCAATTTGACGACCCGGTTCAATTCCCGGTCGAAGGGATTTTTCTCCTGGAGTTACCATCAGTGCTGACTCCACTCTCCCCAAAAGTCCTTCGGATGAGACTTTAAACCTAGGCCCCGTGTGCGAACGCACGCAGAACATCTTAACACGTTAAATCCTGTTCCGCTTTTCGTAAGAGTAGGCCATCGTGTGCCGGTGGAACAGATGACATTTACAAAACTGCATACACACGGGGATTGAATGTAAAAAAGCATAGGATTGCTATTCCATTATCATCGCTATAAAAGAATAAATAAATAAATAAACACACACACACACACACACACACACACACACACACACACACACACACACACACACACACACACACACACACTACAACACACACACACACACCACTAAACACACACACACACACACACTACCTGCTCCCTCGCCCTTCCTCCCCCCCCCCTCCACTTAGTCCCCCCTCCCCTCTCGCCCCCTTCCATTACCCTATTCCTCCTCTCCCTTCACCCCCCCCCCCCCCCCCATACCGACAAAAGTTGACATGCACAACATGGTGTGTGTGTGTGTGTGTGTGTGGTGTGTGTGTGTGTGTGTGTGTGTGTGTGTGTGTGTGTGTGTGTGTGTGTGTGTGTGTGTGATTGTATATTTGTATATATGTGTGTGCGTGCCTGTGTTCTTATGTGTGTGTGTGTGTGTGGTGTGTGTGTGTGTGTGTGTGTGTGTGTGTGTGTGGTGTGTGTGTGTGTGTGTGTGTGTGTGTGTGTGTGTGTTTTACGTTTTGCAACCTAAAAAAAGCAAAAGAAACCGACACACAGAAACAATAACGACATATTAACAATCGTCGAATATCACGTAGAGGGAACAGACGTTAAATTGAAGATAACAATAACAACCATATCAACAAACAGAAAGAGAGATGAACAGAAAGATAGTAGACAGACAGGTAGAAAGAAAGAAAATGGAAAGACCCTCCCAAAAAAAAACAACAACAAAAAAACCAAAAAAAACCCACCCCAAAACCACCACAAAAAACAAAAAACAAAAAATGATCACCAAAAATTTCCTTGTAAAAAAACAAACAAAAACGACAAAAGAAAGAGAAAAGGAGCAAGGGCGAAAAAAAAAAGAACAAGGAGGGAAAAAGATGAAACAAAAAGTAGGTGTGGGTAAATGAATTGATCAACTATACAGAATAATAAATGAATGGAAGAATTAGAAGGAAAAAAATACATAAAAGAAGAAGAAAAAAAGAACACACACACACACACACACACACACACAGCACGCACGCACGCACGCACGCACGCACGCACGCACGCACGTACGCACGCACACCTCCACACACACACACACACACACACACACACACACACACACACACACACACACACACACTACAAAACACACACACACACACACACACACACACACACACACACACACACACACACACACACACACACACACACACACACACACGCACACACACACACACACACACACACTACAAAACCAACTCGCGTAACTGTAAAAAGCACAACAACAAAAAACGAGGCTGAACCCCCCCTCCCACCCCACCCCA
>CM060348.1:24316947-24321413 GCA_030674155.1 Stramonita haemastoma
GTGTGTGTGTGTGTGTGTGTGTGTGTGTGTGTGTGTGTGTGTGTGTGTGTGTGTGTGTGTTTGTGTGTGTGTGTGTGTGTGTGTGTGTGTGTGTGTGCCCATGTGTGTGTATGTGTGTGTGAGTGCGTGCGTGCGTGTGTGTGTGTTTGTATGTGCGTGCGCGCGCGCGAGCACGCGCATGGTCGTTCTTTGCGCTTTTTCTTCCTTGCTGTCTTCATGTTGTTTGTTTGCTTGCTTGTTTGTATGTATGTATGTGTGTGTATGAGAGAGAGAGAGAGAGAGAGAGAGAGAGAGAGAGAGAGAGAGAGAGAGAGAGAGAGAGACAGACAGACAGACAGACAGACAGACAGACAGACAGACAGACAGACAGACAGGCAGACAGGCAGACAGATAGACAGACAGACAGGCAGACAAACCGACCGACAGGTAGACCGACAGATAGAGAGACAGACAGGCAGGCAGATAAACAGGGCCAGAGACACAGTGTGTGAGAGAGACAGAGCATTAGAGAAACAGACAGATAGACAGACAGAGACATACAGACAGACAGACAGAGACAGAGAGACGGAGAGAGCCAGAGAGAGGGAAACAGGAAGAGACAAAGGGCTTCAAACAAAAGAACCCACTCCCAAGTGAGGTATTAGATACACATCAAGCTGCCATCCCATACCGGATGTTTACGCCCTTCCGGTCATGCGCACACGATATCTTCCGTACCATGTTCGCTCTTCCGGTCCTGCGCAGTGGACAGCTCGTGGTTCCAGACATCACTGGCAATGATGTATGATTGGAAATGCTTTCACAATTATTGTAGCGTCCGGTAAGCGCCCATATTGTTATTGTTGAGCTTCCTTCCGTATACGAGGAAATAATCTGCTGTATGCAATGAGTTAATGGCTTGAGTGTTCAGCTCATTCTTTATTAGCCAACCATTGTTTGTCGGTCCTGAATGAAATAATGGAGTTTATTATCAGAAATGAAGGGAGAAAACAAAAGGACGGAAATAAGGAAAGAACGGGAATAATAAGAGAATAATGGTACCACCCTTAGTTCCGTCTACCATCACAAAATAAAAACAGAGAAAAAAAAACGTAAGAAAAAACATAATTACAAGAAATGGGGGGTACCACCCTTTTAGTTAAGTCTATCATTACAACAACAAGAAAATGTGAACGTAGGAAATAAATGAATAACAAGAAATTGTGGTACAACCCTTATAGTTGAAAGTATCATTACAAAACAACAAAAACTGAACAAAAGAAAGAATGTAATGACAAAAGAATGATTATGGTACCACCCTTAAGTTAAGTCTGTTATTACAACAACAACAACAACAACAACAACAGCAAAAAGTGAAAGTAGAAAAGAACGGAATAACAAGAGAATATGGTACTACCCTTAAGTTAAAATTTAATCTGTTACAACAACAACAACAACAAATGAGCGATAAAAAGACCAGAATAACACTGCAAAAAATTCTGGCATCACTCTTAGTTCAGTGTATCATTACAAAATCAAAACAAACAAAAAACGTAAGAAAGAACAGAATTGCAAGAAATGGGGGCACCACCCTTAAGTTAAGTCTATCATTACAACAACAACAAAATGTGAACGCAGGAAAGAACGGAACGAAAAGAAATCGTGGTCCCACCCTCATTTCAGTCTAACATTACAACACAAACAACACAAAAATGAATGTAGGAGGGAACGAAATAACAAGAGAATATAGTACCACACTTAGTTCAGTCTACCGTTACAACACCAACAACCACAAAAAATGAACGAAGTAAAGAACAGAATAACAGTGCAAAAATTGTGGTACAACCCGTAGTTAAGTCAATCATTACAGCAAAACAAAATTTAACGAAAGAAATAACGGAATAACAAGAAAATATGGTACCATCCTTAAGTTAAGTCTTTTATTACAACACCACCAACACAAAAATCAACGTCAGAAAGAACGGCATAACAAGAAATTGTGGTACCACTTTTAGTTCAGTCTACCATTCCAACAACAACTACAAAAAATTAACGTAGGCAAAAAATGAAATAACAAAAGAATATGGTACCACCTTAGTTAATTCTATCATTATAAACAATAAGGACAATAAATGAACGTAGGAAGGAATCGAATAACAAGAAATTGTGGTACCACCCTTCTTAGTAAAAGCGTATCATTACAAAACAAAACAAGAAAGAGAAAAAAACGTAAGAAAGAACGGAATAACAAGAAATTGTAGTACCACCCTCAAGTTTGTTATCTCTCCAAAAGTTAGAATGCGGCTACCTTAATGGTGGGTAAAATGATCGCATACGCAGAATCTCACCTATTAGTTTGGTAAACCTTATCATTACAAAACAAAACAAAACAGAATAAAACGCAGGGAAAAATATGATCATAAGAAATTGTAGTTACACCCTCAGTTAAGTCTGTCATCTCTCCGAAAGTATGAACACGGCTACCTTAATGGTGGGTAAAAACGGTCGCATACGCAGAATCTCACCCATTGGTAAACCTTATCATTACAAAACAAAGAAGAATAAAACGTAAGAAAAAACCATAAAAAACAAGAAATGGTACCACTCTGTTAAGTATGTCATCTCTCTGAAAGTACGAATACGGCTACCTTAATGGTGGGTAAAAACGCTCCCATACGCAAAATCTCATCTCTTTTGTAAAAACTTATCATTACAAAACAATACAAAGAAAGAAAAAGTGAGAAAAAAAACAAACAAGAAATGGCAGTACCACCCTCAGTTAAGCCTGTCATCTCTCCGAAAATCAGAATACAGTTACCTTAATGGTGGGTATAAACGCTCGCATACGCAAAATCTCACCCATTGGTAAACCTCGGAGCTCAAGCCAAGGAACGACATAAGAAAGTTCATTATCCAAAACATATATATTTAAAAAAAAAAAAAAAAAAAAAGCTGCCAAGAACATTATAACAAGAAATAACTTCGCCACCATTAGTTATCATAACAACTAAAACAGACACAAAAAAGAAATAAACGTTGAAAAAAACAACAGAATAACAACAAAAAAATCATGGCACCACCCTTAGTCTATCGTTAAAACAACAGCAACAACAGCACCAAAACAGAACACACCGGTAAACAGACAGACAAACAGACAGAAACAGACACACTTCTTAAATCGAATAAAAAAAATATAGAGCACAGAGAGACAGACGGGATGGGAAATTATGTTATTTAGAAAATCCAATTTCTCAAGAAATTTCACGAACTTTGAGTGTTGCTTCTAGAGCAATACACTCGAAGCTACTTCTTGAAGGAAGGAAATTTCGAAAGACGTAAACATTTTATTGACCCTTAAATGAGCAAAGTAGAGAGGAGAGAGAGGGGGGGAGGAGAGAGAGAGGGGGGAGGAGAGAGAGAGAGGGGGGAGAGAGAGAGACAGAAGGGGGGAGAGAGAGAGAGAGAGAGAGAGAGAGAGAGAGAGAGAGAGAGAGAGAGAGAGAGACAGACAGACAGACAGACAGACAGACAGACAGACAGACAGACAGACAGACAGACAGACAGACAGACGAGAGAGAGAGAGAGAGAGAGAGAGAGAGAGAGAGAGAGAGAGAGAGAGAGAGAGAGAGAGAGAGAGAGAGAGAGAGAATCAAGTCAAATTGAAAATAAATCAAAGGAAAGTACACTATTTTTTGATGTCGTATCAAACAAGCTAAGACATATAAAAAGCAAAATAGAATTGATAAAACAAACAAAACTCAAATTATTATGAACATTTCAATAAAACAAAATAAAATAACTTAAAAAATAACAGAAAAGAGAACCAAAAGGCTAAAAAATACAATAAAAAAAAATGGAATGGACAATAACCATAGGCAAATACGGAAAAATATAGGGAACCCCGAAAATAATCATTATAGTAATCTTCATTACTTAATTACCCCCATAACTGGAAGCATATAATTTTCTTTCCGGTAAAACTCTCAAATAATCTTTCAAAATTATTCAAACTAGACTTCAAAGAGTGATTTAGTATATGCGAACAAGGTTTAAATTGATCATCATAAACCAAATTTTGCAAACTCACATCCCAATTTTATATTTACAGACCACTTTAAAGAAATTGCTTACGAAAATGTTAAAGGGAAAACAAAGAGTAACAAGAAAGACTGACAAACAGGCCACAGACGACAAAGACAGGACAGAAAGACAACAAGACAGACAGAAATAAGAGAAAGGGATTTTTGAAAAAAATTTTTTTCGGGTTTGGGCTGAGTGCACCGTTAATTTTTTTCAGGCATGAAATAATGATTTCAAATTATGTAGTTTGTAGTTGTAAAGCTGATTCAAAGTGTTTAATAGATGAGGCTGTTTTTTTTTTAAAAAAAAAAAAAAGGGGGGGGGGGGGGGGGGGGGGGGGGGAAAAAAAAAAAAAAAAAAAAAAAAAAAAAAAAAAAAAAAAAAAAAAAAGGGGGGGGGGGGGGGGG
>CM060348.1:24331513-24334013 GCA_030674155.1 Stramonita haemastoma
ACCAAAATGAATCAATGTTGTTTTTTTGTTTGTAGAACAGACTATACTGGACCTACCGCCTTTGCCAAAGTTGAGCAGAGCCCCTTCCACGAACCCCGCGGTGTAGAGCCCACAGGACAGGATGTTGGCCACGAAAAACAGGAACCCTATGCTGCCCCCAAACTCCGGCCCCAGGGCTCTGCTGATCATATCTGAGAGGCCCTGTCAAGGATGGTAGTATCTTCAGTTTTGTTTGAGAGGTTCTGTCAAGAATGGTACATACAGTCTTGAGTCTGCTTGAGAGGTTCTGTCAAGAATGGTACATACAGTCTTGAGTCTGCTTGAGAGGTTCTGTCAAGAATGGTACATACAGTCTTGAGTCTGCTTGAGAGGTTCTGTCAAGAATGGTACATACAGTCTTGAGTCTGCTTTAGAGGTTCTGTTAAGGATGGTACGCTCTGAATATATTGGAAAAGCTCTGTCTGAATTTTTTTTATACCACTTAATGTCACAGCAGATTTCTCTGCATGAAATTCGGGCTGCTCTCCCCACCCGGGGAGAGCGCGTCGCCACAAGTGCAGCGCCTACCATTTTTTTTTCTTTTTCCTGCATGCAACTGTATTTTTTTCCCTATCAGAGTGACTTTTTTCTACAGCATTTTGCCAGGATCAACCCCCTTGTTGCCGTGGGTTCTTTTACGTACGCTAAATAGTGATGTGTAACACACAGGACCTCGATTTATCGTCTCATCCGAAAGACTAGCGCCCAGACCACAACTCGGGGTCTAATGGATGGGGAAAAGGTTCTGTCAAGGATGGACACGCTAAATTTATGCAAAAATATTGAGCATCTTAGAGAGTATGTCAAGGATATAAATTCCGAATCTATCTAAAATACGTAGCTTACCTATCACATGTTAGAAAACTCTATAAAGTGTGTGCATGCTGAAGTTAGTTTGATCACCTGAACGTTCAACGTGCAGCGTCTGAAATCACTGCTAGTAGCGACAACTGGAACATCGGACAGCCAAGATTCGTAATATCAACATGCCAGTTATCATCTACTTTTCATCCCCGAAGCCGGAATGCGGCCTTCTTAATGGAAGGCAAACGTAGGGGTGCATACGCATTATTTCTCAGCTCACCAATGATGGTGAGCATTGGCGTGTGTATGCGTTATGTTTGCCTGAATCTTTATTCTGATCGGGGTTAAAGCTCATAATTCCTCCCCCCCAAAAAAAACCAACAAAAAACCCCAACAATTCACACCCCCCTCCCTCCCCCCCCCCCCCCAAACATACAAAAACCAGGTGACATTGTCTGACACTTTTCCCATGACACGGGAAAAGGATACAATAAGCCCCGCCTCCCTCTACGGCCCCATTGGTGGAGATGGCGTTGATTGACAGCACTGTCAGTTTCAGGATGAGGTACGCCAGAACCAGCTGTGCCAGGGCCTCCAGGAGTCCTGCCTGACCCACGATGAAACCTGAAACATGGATTGGATTTATAGGATGAAACCCATATGGTGGATTGGATTTATGCATTGAAACCCATATGGTGGATTGGATTTATGCATTGAAATCCGCCGGATGGATTGGATTTATATGATGAAACCAGAAACATGGATTGGATTTATACGATGAAATCTGAAACATGGATTGGGTTTTATGGTGAAATATGAAACATGGATTGGATTTATACGACGGAACCTGAAACATACGGGATGGATTGGATTTATACGATGAAACCTGAAACTCACAGGGTGGATTGGATTTATACATTGAAATCCCCGTAATGGACTAGATACATACGATGGAACCCACAGTGTGGATTGGAGTTATACGATGAAACCTGAAACATACAGGATGGATTGAATTCATACAGTGAGGCCTGAAACATACAGGATGGATTGGATTTACACAATAAAACCTGAAAGATACGGGATGGATTGGATTAGTACGATGAAACCTGAAACATACAGTGTGGATTGTATTTATACGATAAAACTCACAGGGTAGATTGGATTCATAGGAGGAAGCCTGAAACCAACAGAAGGCATTCGATTTACATAATGAAACATGAAATCCACAGGATGAAATGGATTTATACAAGATACCTGAAACCCCACATGATGGATTAGATTTATACGATGAAACCTAAAATACACAGGATGGATTTGACGTATACACTGAAACTCACAGTGTGGATTGGATTAAAACGATAAAATCCAGAGGATGGATTGGATTAATACGATGAAACCCGCAGTGTAGATTGGATTTATACAATGAAACCCACTGACTAGATTGGATTTATACGATGAAACCCACGGTGTGAATTCGGTTTATACGATAAAGCCTGAAACCCACAGCGTGGATTGGATGGGATTGATAGGAAGGCTTAATGACTAGGCCATAACTGGGGTTTTATTCTTCTGAAAAGCGAAAAGAAAGCCTAAAACACAAACAAATAGATAAACATACACAAACACAAACACACACGCCCCCCCCCCCCCCCCCCCC
>CM060348.1:24344013-24346305 GCA_030674155.1 Stramonita haemastoma
TCATTTAGTCATTTATTTGTTTGTTTGCCTGTTTCGAAGATAATAGGATAAGCACTCGTGTGCTGTTTTACATCCAGTCCCCATGTGTATGCAGTTGTGTAAAGTTTGTCACCCGTTCCCAGCGGCACACAATAGCCTACTCTCTTTAAAGTAGCCTGTACATAAATGCTTTAGGTATTGAGGGGGATAGGTTTTGTAAGTGTAAAACACTAACTTACATGGACGTTCTATTTGGAGAGAGTGTGATTTCTGTCCCATTGGGGCCATGAAGTCGTGAGTTCGAATCTCGGCAGCTGAGTCTGATGAATAAAGGGTAGGGATTTTACCACCTCTAGGGCCAACTGAAAATCCACACCTGCCAGTCCCCTTACTCCCTTCCAACTTAATTTATGCATGCAGGAGATTAAATATACACACTAAAGATCCGGTCATTCACGTCAGTGTTCGGTTGGTTACAGACACAAACATACCCAGCATGCACCCTGTACCTGGAGAAGGATAAACTCCGCCAGGTTCAACTTCCCATGGAGACACAGCCTGGGCAATTCAGAGCAGTGCCCTAACCACTCCTCAGGAATATTTTATTTTTATCTATTTGTTTTTCATTTTATTTTATACCACTTTATGTCACAGCAGATTTCTCTGCGTGAAATTCGGGCTGCTCTCCCCGGGGAGAGCGCGTCGCCACTAGTGCAGCGCCTACGCATTATATATATATATATATATATATATATATATATATATATATATATATATATATATATATATATATATATACAGCCCCGAGCCGCCCAGGGGACTCCAACTCCCCGATTTTTCCTCAGGGATGGCGCCTAAACACGACACCTGTGTGCATGCTGTTTTTTGTTTGTTTTTTTAAATATAATTTTGTTATCCGCTCCTACCGGCATACAATGGCCTGCTATTCCAAAAGACGGAACGGGGTTTTAACGTGTGCGCAAGATGTTCTGCGTGCGTTCGCACACGGGGCCTCCGTTTATAGTCTCATCCGAATGACGATATCATCTTTAGGCAAAGGTAAAGGTGTCCCATATCCTATGTGGTCGTAGGGGAAGCGAGGCATCAGAGACATCAGCTTCTCTAGGGGCCAGCAAATTGAGGGCGGCGCCCATCTCCTCTCCTTCGCTGCTTTATAATAATTGATATATCTTCTCTGTCCCTAAAGAGGGCGGGAACCCATTTACAGCTGGGAGAACTTGGGGAACTGTACTGAATCCAAGGCACGGAAACGGTCACCCATCCAATTGGTTACAACGCTCGATGCTGCTTAACCTTAGCTTGGGGGAAAGCGAGTGCTCTGAACACTGAGCTAAAGTTTTTCTTTCAAAAATATTTTGGGGGTTGTAATTGAAGAACGGAGATTGATACTTACAACAGATGTACTTCAGAACAAAGAATTTGACATCGATTTTTTTAGTACAGAAAAATGGGCTTTGTTTGCCGGATACGCTTGTTTAATGAAGCTCTGATCAAATTTCGGTGTCATGAGCACAGATGTGTGTGTGTGTTTGTGTGTGTGTGTGTGTGTGTGTGTGTGTGTGTGTGTGTGTGTGTGTGTGTGTGTGTGTGTGCGCGCGCGCGCGTGTGTGTGTATCTGTCTGTTGAGAAGGAATTCTGCCACAGTTGCACTGATTAAAAAGAAAAGAAGATGCTGTAGGACATACTTCTTCATGAGACTGCATATCCAGGGTACAAGATGATCTCAAATGTAGGGTTTTTTCTTTGCGTACGCTGAAATTCAAATGTGGATTGTTGTTTTCTGGTCTACTTGTATTTACACTCCTGTGCACAGATACTTTTTATATATCAAAGTTAGCTTTCAGTGTCACTAACTGGCCAACCAGCTGACAAACATAACTAACCAACCCAAACCATACCAGCCTACCAACCAGCCAACTGAACGACCAAATCAATCTCTCACCCATGCACTTTTACCTACTCAGTTGATCAAGCCGTCATCCGCCCGTTAGCCAACCAACTAACTAACCAACTAACCAAACCAACCTACCAACCAACCAGCCGACAAACTAGCCATCCAATCACTCACTCGTGAACTTACGCACTCAGTTACTCAAGAAACCATCCACAAAAATAACAACAGCAAAAAAAAAAAAAAAAAGATCCACCCAGTAGCCAAACCAATCAATCGACCAACCTACCAACCATTTAATCCACTCACCTACACAGTTAATTAAGCACCCATTCAAACAACAGCCAACCCACCAACTTACCTACCCACCCATCCACCCACCCAATCAACCGACCAACCTA
>CM060348.1:24346405-24356405 GCA_030674155.1 Stramonita haemastoma
TTTAAAGTATGAAAAAGCACCTTGAACTTGTTTTTGGGGATTGAGGACAGGTACAGAGCATAATACCAGGCAGTCAGCAGAAAGTTGGAAATGATCATCAAAAAATTATGAGAATTGCTTGTGGTCCTACAGTGTTCACCTCTTGACCCTACAACAAAAGGACTGATGAGGTACAGTGTTTGCTGGAATTTTTTTTGTAAAGCTCAAATTTGTGCAAAACATATAAAGTTTGAGTCAGAGGCTAGTTGTTTTTTTCCCACAAAAAGTGGTTTATATTTCTGTGGATGCCTTAGTAGTGTAAGCCGCCGCTGTGGCCTAGTGGTTAGGGCGTTGTACTCGTAATCTACAGGTTGCGGGTTCGATCCCGCTATTCCGCTATGGCGTTGTGCCCTTGGAAAAGGCACTTTACGGCTATATTTTCTCACCCCACCCAGGTGTAAAAGGGGTACCAACCTTGTGTTGGGGTTAACCCTGCGATAGACTGGCGTCCTATCCAGGGGGAGTCTATGACTCCTCAGTCGCTTAAACGCCACAGAAACCGGGATAAGCACCGGCCTGATGAGCCTTATGGCTCGGGACAGACTTTAACTTTAAACTTAACTTAGTAGTGTGGTATGATAATAAGAGTCATATGTGACGCTCCACCACATAAGGAGTCGCATTGCACCAGTTGTCAATTTTTAGTTTATTGACATTTTCTTAATCTGCAATGAAAGGGTTATACAATAATAAAAAAAACAGATTGAAAATCAGACAATTCTATGGAAAAGTTATTACAAGTAGAAATGATAGAGTGCAGGAAATAAAACGAGAAATAGACAAGTTTTGCATCATAATAAACGGTTAGAATGAGGGCTTAGGCATTTTTAAAGCACGTTTAAAAGCAAAAGGATACAGAATTATGACTTGATATTTCATTACAAGGTAGAATAATAGCTATAGTTTCATAATCAATCAAAATCTGAAAATGGCCACTTTGACCCCACCTGCCTTTAATAGCTTCTAGCAGAAATGTGGGTTATGTGCTAAGGACTCATTTCGTGGTGAAGCATCACATATAGTAAAGTATAGGGAAAAGTGCATTTTCTTATAGGTAGTGTTTAGCACATTGCACTGAGTATTTCTTCCTCTGTAACTTTAACTTCTTCCTCCCAGAGGGTGGGGGGGAGGGGTACACATTAACTCAGCAAGTACAGCAGGCAAAGTTTCTCCACTTGTCACATTTTAGTCAGGAGCATGGCCTTTCCACCAAAAGTGACCAAGTGTCTGCACTTTATGCAGTGCATGTCTGTGATGTTGCTGCCCTTAAACTGTCTGTAGACTGGTCTGTGTGTGTGTGTGTGAGTGTGAGTGTGAGTGTGAGTGTGTGTGTGTGTGTGTGTGCATGTGTGTGTGTGTGTGTGTGTGTGTGTGTGTGTGTGTGTGTGTGCGCTTGTGCACACGGGTGGGGAAGGGAGTTGGCAGGATGGTTAAGGCGCTCACCCGCCCACAAGTAAACCACAAATTTCTGGGTTCATTTCCAGCCTTGCCCTTTCTTCCCAGGTTGACGAAAAAATCAACTGAATGTCAAAGTCATTCGAATGAGACTATAAACCAAGGACCCGTGTGAAAACGCATGCAGAACATCTTGCGCACACGATAAAAAACCAGCATGCACACAGATGTCGTGTATAGACATCATTCCTGAGGAAAAATCAGGAAGTTGGAGTCCCCAGAGCGATTTGGGGCTGTATATGGTAACGTTCTGGCGGCTCCTGCGATGGCACTAGAACGATTCCTATGGGTCATTGCCTTTCCAATGGATCATTCCAGCAACGTGGAGACGGAGGTTCTGCTGCATGGGTAACAGCTTGCCCTCCATACTTACTTACTCAGGCTTTGTGCTCTAAAGAGTAGAGTGAAACTCCATAGTCTTCCGAGACTGACTTATGCCTACTACTCTTTTTCGCAATTCTTTTTCTTCTTTGCATTTTTTCTTTTTCGCAACTCTTCTTCTACTTCTTCTTCTTCTTTGCAATTCTTCTTCTTCTTCTTTGCAATTCTTCTTCTTCTTCTTTGCAATCCTTTTTTTTCTATCACAATTCTTCTTCTTCTTTTCAATTTTTTTGGTTGCAATTCTTCGCAATTCTTCTAGCCTAAGGCAGAAAAAAATAGTTGCCAAACTCTTCAAGAGGAAACCAAAGTATCGATCTGGTCTCTCTCATGACTGACTGCTGGTTCAGTCATATTCTCTGCACTTGGTATTCCATCCCAGCATTGCTCTCAATAATTATGTCCACAGCTGTAACTTTAATACGCTGTACCTTGATGGGTACAGCTGTAAATGGGTAACCTGCCCTCTTTAGGGCCAGGGAAGGTAAAGCAGCGAGGGAGAGGAGATAGGCACCGCCCTCAACATGCTGGCCCCTAGAGAAGCTGAGGTCTCTGACGCCTCGCTCCCCTACGACCACACAGGTTATGGGACATCTTCACCTTCACCTTTACCTTTACCTTGATGGGGTGTATATATTAAATCAGAAAGTGTAGGCTTACAGCCCCTCTCCACTTTGTACATGTTTAGAGAAGAGCGTGGTATTTGCACCAAAAGTTACCAAATTACTGTACTTTATGCATTCCATGTCTGTAAATGATGCTGATTCTGAAAACAAAATTTCTGGGACTGTTATATTCTATATAATAGAATTTTTGTTTTTACTAATTTTGTTTTCGTAAATGATATCCGGTATAAAATTAATGCACTGAATGGATTCTTATTCTGGAGATAAAATTTCTGGTAGAAAGGTTTTCACCATGAAATGCTATAAATAGACTGTAAACTCAAAACAATTATTTCTGGGCTGGTGTGCCCTTTATGATAGAACTCTTTACTTAATAATTTCTGGTAAATGATTAAAAGGTAAAGGCAAAGGTGTCCCATAACCTATAATTATGGTTGTAGGTCGTAGGGAGCAAAGTATCAGAGACCTCAGCTTCTCTAGGGGCCAGCATGTTGAGGGCAGTGCCCATCTCCTCTCCCTCGCTGCTCTGCCTTCCCTGATCCTAAAGAGGACAAGAACCCTTTACAGCTGGGTGGACTGGGAGAGTGTACTGAAGCCAAGGCGCGCAAAGGGTCACCCATCCACTTGGTAACCAGGCTCATGCTGCCTAACCTTAGCTTGGGGAAAGCGCTACCCTGTCCCCTCGTAAAGAATATCCAGGATAAAATGAATGCACTGCATGGATTCTTATCCTTTAAGATAGTTTTTCTGATGAAAACGTTCTCACCATGAGACACTGTGAAAAGACTCTCTCTGTGTCTGTCTGTCTGTCTGTCTGTCTGTCCGTCTGTCCGTCCGTCCGTCCGTCCGTCCGTCCGTCCGTCCGTCCGTCTGTCTGTCTGTCTGTCTGTCTGTCTGTCTGTCTGTCTGTCTGTCTGTCTGTCTGTCTGTCTGTCTCTCTCTCTCTCTCTCTCTCTCTCTCTCTCTCTCTCTCTCTCTCTCTCTCTCTCTCTCTCTCTCTCTCCTCTCTCTCTCTCTCTCTTATGTATTTGTTTTACCCGATTTCTTCCACATTGTCTTCTTCTTGTTGTTGTTCTTTGCAATTCTTCAACTTCTTCTTCTTCCTCCTCGCAATTCTGTTTCCTCGCAAATTCTTCTTCTTCGCAATCCTCTTTGCAATTCTTTTTCCTTGCAATTCTTCCTCAGTTTTCATCTGCAGCTTTGAGAGTCCACCTTCACCCCCAGTCTAAAACAAATGGCTACATCAATGTTTTAAGGGTTGTTTTTTTTACTATTACATTCTTACATTTTCCACTAGGTGGTTTCCAAGAAACCACCAAGCGGATCCAGACGTTGAGACAAAATGCTTCAGGCGACTGCTTGGAATTTCCTGGAAGGATAGGAAAACAAACACCTTTGTGCGAAATCAAGTCGCACTAATGGCTGGCCCTCAGGAACCCCTACTAGCCACTGTCAAGAAAAGGAAGCTGGCATGGTTCGGCCATGTCACACGCCACAACACCCTCCCCAAGACAGTCCTACAAGGAACGCTAGAAGGTGGCAGACGCCAAGGCAGATAAACCAAAAGCTGGATGGATAACATCAAGGAGTGGACCCACCTGGACAGTCCAACACTCATTCGGAAGGCGGAGGACAGGGCTGGATGGCGACGGCTGGCTGCAGAATCGTCTCTCATGTCTCCTCCACGACTATCCCGGTCATGAGAAAAGAAGAAGAAGAAGACATTTTCCACCCCTTTAAGTCAGGGCAGATTTCTCTGCGTGAAATTCGGGCTGCTCTCCCCAGGGAGAGTGTGCTGCCACAAGAGCACTATTTTTCTTTTTCCTGTCTGCAACTGTATTCGTTTCCCTATCAGAATAACATTTTTTTCTTCAGAATTTTGCCAGGGACAACTGTCTTGTTGTTACCGTGGGTTCTTTTACGTGCGCTAAATAATGATATATCACACACGGGACCTCGGTTTATCGTCTCATCCTAAAGACTAGCACCCAGATCACCACTCATGGTTTAATGGACCGGGGGAGTTTTGGGCCTATACGGGATTCGAACCACCCGCACACTTTGACCTGGACTTTTCGCTTTCTAGACAGGCGCATTACCTCTAGACACCACTGATCCATTTTCAAGTATTTCTTAATTCAAATATCTCTTTTCTCATATTAATAAATCAAATGGACCATACTTTGTTTTACTCGAAACATCCACGTATCTGAAATATATAATAAAAAAAAAACCCACACACACCAAACAGCCAAATAACCCAGGAATCTGTGTCTGTGTTGGGGCTGTTGCATTGTTGGAGATTGTAAAATGTTTCAAATCATTAGGCTGGGAAGGCAAGTGTGAAATGAAGAATGGGGAATCTCGTTCATCTTCTATGGACAAGTGGCTCAAGAATGGAAGGAAGTCATTTATCCAGCGGTGTTGTTTGTTTACTTTTTATTTGGTTTTGTTTTTGATTTTTTTTGGGGGGGAAACGTATGATGAAGAGGGTGTTTTCCTATTGCTACACTTCCTAGTGTAGTTTTGAGAGAGAGAGAGAGAGAGGAGAGAGAGAGAGAGAGAGAGAGGAAGAGAGAGAGAGAGAGAGGGGATAGAGAGAAAAAGAAAGAGAGAGAGGGGGGGATAGAGAGAGAGAGGGAGAGAGAGAGGGATAGAGAGAGAGAAAGAAAGATCAGAGAGAGAGAGAGAGAGAGAGAGAGAGAAGAGAGAGGAGAGAGAGAAGAGAGAAGAGAGAGAGAGAGAGAGAGAGAGAGAGAGAGAGAGAGAGAGAGAGAGAAGACAGACAGACAGACAGACAGACAGACAGACAGACAGACAGACAGACAGACAGACAGACAGAGAAACAGAGAGACAAAGAGACAAAGAGACAAATATAATCATTATTTAAAAAGAAAAGGGAAAGAAACAAATTCATCTCATTAAGTTCCAGCAAGAAAAAAATCTTTAAAAAAATGTGCAGCTCCCAGTTTTAAAAATATCAAAAATGTGCAAACCTAAACCTATTACAACTCTCTCTCCTCTCTCTCTCTCTCTCTCTCTCTCCTCTCTCTCTCTCTCTCTCTCTCTCTCTCTCTCTCTCTCTCTCTCTCTCTCTCTCTCTCTCTCTCTCTCAACTGAAACAGAACAACTGCCAAAAAAAAAGCAAAAAATATATGGATACAAAAAAAAAAGACACAAGCATTTCTCAAGGACCAAGAGAAATCTTGAGCAGAATCTTGAAGCAGAAATGAAAATATCGATTCTGTCTCTTTGGCGATAGCGCCATCTGCGACATCCATCTTCATATTTGCACTTCAGGGCCAGTAACTTTAATACGTTCTTTCCTCAAGGGGGAGGTAAATTGAATTACAGCCTGCAGTATCACAAGGCCGTGTCTTTTTTTTTTTCTCTGTGCGCACGTGCGACATGGAAAGTGTGTTCCCTGTTAAACAAACATTTCCAGCCTCTTGTTGTTAATCTTGTTTAGCCCCACCGTTGTCAATTAGTTGGTGTGTACACAATCAACACAGAATTTAATTAGAAAGTAATTCATGTGCATGTGTAATGTCAAAATGTTTTTCTTTCACACAATTTAATTGCTGTCTTTATGCTAAAAGCTACCATACTTTATTTGTAGTTTTGTTTGCCTTGTTTCAAATCAACATTTTCCACCAAAAAATGATCCCCTTTTTATCTTTTAAAAGTTGATTTTGGTTGTTTTTTTCTTTCCTGAGAGCACTGTAATGAGAGTATTTTGTTTTTTTTAAGTTGAGATTTTCAAGAGTTTTTTTTTTAATCAATTAAGGAAAAGTGATAGATTGAATGCTATAGTTAAGTGGTTAAGACCATTCAACCTCAATCCCATGAGTCCATGAAGTCGTGGGTTTGAATCTCGAAGGTGTGTGGTGGATTAAAGGTGAGGATTTGTACAATCTTTTACATGAACTTCAAGTGCAGACTTGTCAATGTTTTCCTTCTCTTTTTGTAGAAGGTCAAATATGCAGGTTAAAGATCCAGTAACTCATGTCAGCATTCAGTTAGGTTATGAATACACGAACGTGTCCAGCATACATCCCCGAAGTAGCAAAGTGGCTACCTTCATGGTGGGCAAAAAGGGTTGCACACACTAAATTTCACTATCAGTGAACCTTGGAGCTCTAGCAGAGAAACGAAAAAAGAAAAAATCAAGGAAAAATTATTTTCCCCGTTGAAATTTCTTTGAAGATATAAGATACAATTGTTGTTGATTTTTTCTGTCTCATCTTTTCCAGAATTTAATTAGAATGTAATTCATGTGCATGTGTGATGTCAAAATGTGCTTTAGTTTGCTTTTCTTTCTCACACAATTTAATTGCTGTCTTTAGGCTAAAAGCTATAATACTTTATTTGTAGTTTGTTTGCCTTGTTTCAAATCAACATATTCCACAAAAAATGATCCCCTTTTTATCTTTTAAAAGTTGATTGTGGTATTTTTTTTCTTTCCTGAGAGCACTGTAATGAGAATATTTTGGTTTTTTAAAGTTGAGATTGTCAAGAGTGTTGTTTTTTTTTTTTAAATCAATTATGGAAAAATGATGGATTGAATGCTAGAGTTAAGTGGTTAAGACCATTCAACCTCAATCCCATGAGTCCATAAAGTCGTGGGTTTGAATCTCGAAGGTGTATGGTGAATTAAAGGTGGGGATTTGTACAATTTTTTACATGAACTTCAAGTGCAGACTTGTCAGTGTTTTCCTTCTCTTCATGCAGAAGGTCAAATATGCAGGTTAAAGATCCAGTAACTCATGTCAGCATTCAGTTAGGTTATGAATACACCAACGTGTCCAGCATACATCCCCGAAGTAGCAAAGTGGCTACCTTCATGGTGGGCACAAACGGTCACATATACTAAATCTCACTACCCCTGAACCTTGGATCTCAAGCAGAGAAACGAAAAAAAATCAAGGAAAAATTATTTTCCTGTTGAACTTTCTTTGAACATATACCAAAAATTTGTTGATTTTTTCTGTCTCATCTCTTTCCCTCGACTCACCAATGAATTTATTTATGTTGATTACTCAAAGACAACAAACACTATAGCCAGTTAAACTGAATTCACTTCAATCCAAAAAAAAAACACGAAAAAAAACCCACACAAGCATACCAGAAAACAATCTAAGCACTAAACAAACAACGCTATGTTCTTACAAAGAATTGTGAATCTGAAAATAAAGACATGTTACAAAAGAGACACACAAAAATGAAACAACAAAAATTTGCATACAAAAAGGGACTCAAGTAAGAAAGGGATGACAAAATTTACAAAACTACATATTTCATTTTATTTATTCTTTTAAATCGAGGATAATGGAATAAGCACTCATGTGCTTTTTTGAAAATCCAGTCCCCGTGTTTATGCACTTTTGTAAATCTTGTCATCTGTTCCTACTGACACACAATGGCCTACTTTTATAAAAAGCAGAACAGAATTTAACGTGTGCCCAAAATGTTCTGCGTGCGTTCGCACAGGGGGCCTCGGTTTATAGTCTCATCCGAAGGACTTTTGGGAAGAGTGGAGTCAGCACTGATGTTAACTCCAAGGTAAAAATCCCCTCGAAGTGGAATGGAACCAGGGTTGTCAAATTGCCAGCGTAATGTTCTGACCACTAGGCTATCCTGTCCCCCCATACACAAGGACTGGGTGTAAAAAAAAAAAAAAAAAGCACATCATTATTTATTCCATTATCCTCGAAAAAAAAAAGAATAAGATAAAATAAAAAGGGACTGAGGGCTAGGAGACATTTTAACAAAAATCCTCAAGCACAGATGAAAATATTGATTCTGTCTCTCTCACCATAGCTAGTCTTCCAACATCCAACTCCATATTTCTACTTCAGGGCCGGTAACCTTGATACTTTTTCTCTCCTAGGGGGCATAAATTTTACTACAGTTGGCAGTCTCACGTAGTTCGTGACTCTGTCTCTCTCTCTGTCTCTCTCTCTGTCTGTCTTTCTCTCTGTCTCTCTGTGTCCCTCTCTCTCTCTCTCTCTCTGTTTGTCTGTCTGTCTCTGTCTCTTTCTGTATCTGTCTGTCTCTCTCTGTCTCTGTCTGTCTGTCTGTCTGTCTGTCTGTCTGTCTGTCTGTCTGTCTGTCTGTCTGTCTGTCTGTCTCTCTCTCTCTCTCTCTCTCTCTCTCTCCTCTCTCTCTCTCTCTCTCTCTCTCTCTCTCTCTCTCTCTCTCTCTCTCTCTCTCTCTCTCTCTCTGCACATGCAATGGGGAAAATGTATTCCAAGTTTAACCTCTCTCACTTTCTCTCTCTCTCTCTCTCTCTCTCTCTCTCTCTCTCTCTCTCTCTCTCTCTCTCCTCTCTCTCTCTCTCTCTCTCTCCTCTCTCTCTCTCTCTCTCTCTCTCCTCTCTCTCTCTCTCTCTCTCTCTCTCTCTCTCTCTCTCCTCTCTCTCCTCTCTCTCTCTCTGCACATGCAATAGGAAAAGTGAGTTCCAAGTTGGACCCAAATTTTGACCTCCTGCCAGTATCCTTGTTAGCATCAGTGCTGTGAATGATCGGTCATATCCCAGAGAGTACACACATTGATACACGCTCTACGTGATTCGGTTTATTTAAGAAAACCGAACCAAAAAAACTAATTATTGATAAAAAAAGAACATCAAGTCTATACACTAAACTGGAGATCTGTATAGTATTTGTATACCACTTAAAGTCAGGTCCGATTTCATTACATAAAATTCAGGCTGCTCCCCCCCCCTCCCCATCCCCCGGAGAGCACGTCGCCACAAGAGCAGCACCACCCATTATTTTTTTCTTTTCCTGTCTGCAACTGTATTTGTCTCTCTACCAGAACGACCTATTTTCTACAGAATTTTTTTTATCAGGGACAACTGTCTTGTTGCTCTGGGTTCTTTATACGTGCACTAAATGCGTGTTGTACACAGAACCTAGGTCTCTTGTTTATTCCAAAGGACTAGCACCAAGATTACCACTCATGGTCAAATGGATGAGGGGACAAGTTTCAGGCACAAACAAGGAATCAAGCCTGAATGTTTTCGCTTTCTAGGCAGGGTCGTTACCTCTAGACCACTGATGCTCCACAGCTCTGCACATAAAGTTGTATTAATGTTTTCACGTCAAGAAGAATGAATACACTATTTTATAGAATGAAACTAAAAGCATTGATAACCAAGTTCAGCAAAAATGGTGAATGTCTGTGTGGTGAGAATAATATTCTAATATTCATATACTTTTTGACTGCAAGTGTAAAGCCTTTCATGGCCCATTTTTCTGAAAACTCCCTCACCAGCATATTCAGTAATTTAAAAATTGGCATTTGAAATTCTAAAGGGTCTCTATCACAGCCCCATAGGACGTTTGTTGTAGTTACATTAATGTTAGTGAGTTCTTATATTTCTGTTTTTTCTATTGCATAACCAAGTTTCTTTGTGGGCTGTATTTCTTTTTATTATTTTTTTGAGGGTGGAGGGTAACACATGTTTTTGAGGTCGTTTTTTTAATTTAAATTTTTTT
>CM060348.1:24374521-24388735 GCA_030674155.1 Stramonita haemastoma
TGGTAAACCTCAGAGCTGTAGTGGAGCACACACAAAACAAAACTAATAAAGAAGAAAAGAAAATAACGTGCCCACACACCTATGACAATTTTCCACTGATTAGAAGAAACTGTGATATAGGCAGGACTTCCAAATGATAAGATGATAGCGTTGATAAATCTTGTAGAAAAAAATGAACACCAAGCCTAAGATGAACAATTTATTCTAGACCTGACACTCAAATTTTGCAGTCCTCGATGGATAAAACAGAAGATAGTGCTTGCGGAAACATATTACATTAACCCACACCACAGGCTCTAGGCGATAATTATCTGCCTAATCATTGGGCACAATGCTGTTTTGCAGAAGATGGGATACAACTCCGTTTTAATGGAACAGGAGCGAAAAAGAAGAAAAGAGGAGATACGAAAAAAGAGAGAGAGAGAGAAGAGAAGAGAAAAGAGAGAGAAGAGAAGAGACAGAGGAGAGGAGAAGAGGAGAGAAGAGAAGAGAAGAGAAGAGAAGAGAAGAGGAGAGAAGAGAGAAGAGAAGAGAAGAGAAGAGAAGAGGAGAGAAGAGAAGAGAAGAGAAGAGAAGAGAAGAGAAGAGAAGAGGAGAGAAGAGAGAGAAGAGAGAGAAGAGAAGAGAAGAGAAGAGAGAGAGAGAGAGAGAGAAGAGGAGAGGAGAGGAGAGAAGAGAAGAGGAGAGGAAGAGGAAAGAGAAGAGAAGAGAAGAGAGAAGAGAAGAGAAGAGAAGAGAGAGAAGAGAAGAGAAGAGAGAAGAGGAGAGAAGAGGAAGAGAAGAGAGGAGAGGAAGAGAAGAGGAAGAGAAGAGAAGAGAGAAGAGAGAAGAGAAGAGAGAGAGAGAAGAGAGAGGAGAAAAGAGAAGAGAAGAGAAGAGAAGAGAGGAGAGAAGAGGAGAGGAGAGAAGAGAAGAGAAGAGAAGAGAAGAGAAGAGAAGAGAAGAGAAGAGAAGAGGAGAGGAGAGAGAGAGAGAGAGGAGAAGAGAAGAGAAGAGAAGAGAAGAGAAGAGAAGAGAGAGAGAAGAGAAGAGAAGAGAAGAGAAGAGAAGAGAAGAGAAGAGAGGAGAGAAGAGAAGAAAAGAGAAGAGAAGAGAAGAGAGAAGAGAATAGAAAAAAGAGAAGAAAAGGGAGAGGCAGAACGGAAATAAAAACTTGCAGTGGGGAGTACACAGCTTGCTTCAGGGGCTGGAGGAAAAACTGGAAGAGAGTGGAAGGTAACAGTGAAAAGAATGGAAGGCAACAGTGGAAGATGGTGGAAAGTGAAAGGCAACAATGGAAGATAATGGAAGGAAACAGTGGAAGAGAGTGGAAGGCGACTGTGGGGAAAAAAGTGGAAGACAACAGTGGAAGAGAGTGGAAGGAGACTGTGGAAAAAAAGTGGAAGACAACAGTGGAAGAGAGTGGAAGGAGACTGTACTGTGGAAAGAGTGGAAGGAGACTGTACGTGGAAGAGAGTGGAAGGAGACTGTGGAAAAGAGTGGAAGAGAGAGTGGAAGAGAGTGGAAGAAGAGAGTGGAAGGAGACTGGAAGAAGAGAGTGGATGGCAACAGTGGAAGAAGAGATGGAAGGTGACTGTGACCTAGTTTCGTCCTCCTGGCTTCTGTCAGTCACTAGGTGATATGATGAGGGAGGGAGGGAGGGATGAAGGGAGGGAGTGAGGGAGGGAGGGATGGACTCTCAGACGTGATGGAGCCAGACTGTAACTGCAGGGGGAAGGCACGGGCACTCTTGTCTGAACATGGCTTTGTATTGGCTGACAGGGGCTATACTGAACTGTACTATACTAGTAGTGCTGTACTTACACTCTCTACAGGGCTTTTCCTGGAGTACTGCTCCACTGTCAGGGGGGGGGGAGGTGGGGGGAAGGAGGGGGAGTAGGGAGAGGGAGGGGGGTCGGAATACGTTATTTTATTTATTTATTATTATTCATTCTTTTATATCGAGAATAATGGAATAAACACTCATGTGCCTTTTTTTTTTACATCCAGTCCCCGTATATAGGCAGTTTTGTAAATCTTGTCATCTGTTCCCACCGGCACACAATGGCCAACTCTTACGAAAAGCGGAACAGGATTTAACTTGTGCGCAAGATGTTCTGCGTGCGTTTGGACACGGGGCCTCGGTTTAAAGTCTCATCCGAAGGACTTTTAGGGAGAGTGGAGTCAGCACTGATGTTAACTTCAGGGGAAAAATCCCCTCGAAAGGGAATCGAACCAGGGTCGTCAAATTGCTAGCGCAATGTTCTGACTACTGGGCTATCCGTCCCCCAGTAGTTAGAATGTCAGACTTGTGCTTTGATAGTGACTGAGGACGTGGGTTCAAACCTTTTTTTGAAAAGGGGTTTGTTTGTTGTTGGGTTTTTGTTTTTGTTTTTGTTGGGGGGGGGGGGGGGGGGGGGGGGGGGGGAGGGGGTGATTGATGTTTTTTTTTTCCTGAATTTCATGAGTGACATAATTATGATCGCCAGATAGCCTAGTGGTCAGAGTGGAATGGTTGCAATCTGATGGTCAGAGACTGAGCCCAGTTTCTTTTGATGATATGAAGTCCTTCGGCTGAGGGGAAAACGGAGACCTCCTCGTTTACAAATGTATTCACATTTAGCGCACGTAAAAGAACCCACGCCAACAAAAGGCAACATTCTGGATAGAAAAAAAAGAACTCTCCTATGAAGAAAATATCCTCGGAATGAGAATGCAGCTACCTTCATGGTGGGCAAAAAAAATGTCAATACACAAAAATTCACCGTTGGTTAAAATCGGAACTCAAACCGAGGAACGGGGGATAAAACAAAAAGGAAAATGGAGGCAAATATATACAAACAACAAACAAAACATGATGATAATGCGTGGCGACGCCTTCTTTCCAGAGAGAGCAGCCCGACATTTCAGGCAGAGAAATCCGTCTAAGTGAAATTGACTTTCAATCTAATTCAATTTAATTCAATCCAAGTCAGGACTTTAGTCAACTCGACTAAAAAATGAAGAAAAAAACTCGACTCAACCCCAAGATATCAATATGGTGTAGGAAGACACACGCAGGCAGGCACGCACGCGTCCACGCCCGCACGCGAGGGCGCGCGCGCGCACACACACACAACATACACACACACACACACACACTCACAGGCACATACACAACTCACACACACACACACACACACACACACACACACACACACACACACACACACACACACACACACACAACACACACAACACAACACACACACATACACACACACACACACACACACATACACACAACACACATACACACACACACACACACACACACACACACACCACACACACACACACACACACACACACACACCACACACACAATCTCTCTCTCTCTCTCTCTCTCGCTCTCTCTCTCTCTGTGTCTCTCCCGTCTCTGTCTGTAGCTGTTGATGTGTCTGTCTGTGTCTGTAGATAGTATTGACAGTATGCCTCTGTCTCTGATTCAACTCGGATTCTATTGTCTCTAATCATCTACTGGGCTGATGGATATCGAGACTCCGATTCGGGTTTGTTTAAACATCTGAGGAGCAGATGGAAAAGGGGACAGTCGTGGAGCTGAGTGAGACATCAGAGAAGGAGAGAGAGAGAGAGGGAGAGAGAGAGAGGAGAGAGAGGAGAGAGAGAGAGAGAGAGAGAGAGAGAGAGAGAGGAGAGAGAGAGAGAGAGGAGGGAGGAGGAGAGAGAGGGCGAGAGAGAGAGAGGAGAGGAGGGAGGAGAGAGAGAGAGAGAGAGAGAGAGGAGGGGAGAGAGACAGAGAGGACAGACAGAGACAGAGAGAGGCAGAGAGACGAGAGAGACGGAGAGAGAGAGACAGGAGAGCAGGAGACAGACAGAGAGACAGAGGCAGACAGACAGGCAGGCAGGCAGACCTATAGACAAACAGATAAACATACAGAGGCAGACAGGCAGGCAAGCAGGCAGAGGCAGACAGACAGACAGACAGTGGCAGGCAGAAAGACAGACAGGCAGACAGACAGACAGACAGACAGAGAGCTCTGAACTGTGTACAGGTTGAATAATCATGTACATTGGCCTTAGGCCACAATACACAAGAGTTCGGGATAGGGAGGAAACCAATATATTGATATCGTGCAAAATTCAATGTAACTCGAGAGACCACAACCAATTCTGTGTGGATCATAATTACGATGGCCCTATCTTGAATAGGCTTGGAGCTTGATAAACACATAGACTACACTGGGGGACGCGATAGCTCAGTGGTCAGAGCACTCGCTGTCCTCAAGCTAAGGTTAGCAGCGAGTGTGGGATGAGTGACCTTTTGCGCGCCTTGGCTTCGGTACAGTCCACCTAGTTCACCCACTGTAAATGGGCATCTGCCCTCTTTAGGGTCAGGGAAGGTAAAGCAGCGAGGGAAAGATGGGCACCGCCCTCAATAGGCTGGCCCCTAGAGAAGCTGAGGTCTCTGATGCCTTGCTCCCCTACGACCACATAGGTTATGGGACACTTTTACCTTTACCTATACTGCATCAATGTTTTTGTGAATATACATCAAAATGAGTGTAATATCAAAATACAACATTTTGATTTAGGTGACAGCAACAGCAGTTGTAAGTTTACGCATTGCTTAGTTGACACATCAGTCAATTCAATAGTATTTTGATGTTAACAATTAACTTCTTGCTTCTATCAATGGAGAGAGAGAGAGAGAGAGAGAGAGAGAGAGAGAGAGAGAGAGAGAGAGGAGAGAGAGAGAGAGAGAGAGACAGACAGACAGACAGACAGACAGACAGACAGACAGACAGACAGAAGACAGACAGACAGACAGAGACGAGACAGAGAGAATGATTTAATTAATTAAATAATTGATTAATTAATAATTGTTATTTTTCAAGGGTCAGAGAGAGAGAGAGAGAGAGGAGAGGAGAGAGAGAGAGAGAGAGAGAGAGAGAGAGAGAGAGAGGAGAGACGAGGGGAAGAACAGAGAGAGAGAGACAGGACAGACACAGACAGACAGACAGACGAAGACAGAGACAGAACGTACTGACGGACGCGACAGACAGACAGACAGACAGGACAGACAGGACAGCGACAGAGCAGCAGACAGACAGACAGAAAGACTAGACTGACCGACAGAACACCAGAGATAAAGACCTGTGATGAAACGGTGTCTGGGTAGAGAGGATAGCACAAGAAAAAATGAAGACCCTTAGGGGCTGGACAAAAGGTATGGAAGCTTTGTTGTGTCTATTTTTTAAATTCTAATTTTTGGATAGAAATTTTTCGATACGACAAGATAAGTATGTACAACTGTTATTATTGTGGATCGGTACGTGGTCTAGAGGTAACGTACCTGCCTAGAAAGCGAAAAATACATGTCGGAAGTGTGCGGTGATGTGATGTGACGGAATAGTTCAGTAGTCAGAGCTCTCGCTTTTCCCCCAGCCAAGGTTAAGCAGCATCAAGCGTTGTGACCAGTTGGATGGGTGACCGTTTGCATGCCTTGGCTTCAGTAAATATCCCAGTTCACCCAGCTGTAAGTGGGTTTCTGCCCTCTTTCGGGTCAGGGAAGGTAAAGCAGTGAGGGAGAGGAGATGGGTGCTGCCCTCAATATGCTGGCCCTTAGAGAAGCTGAGGTCTCTGATGCCTCGCTCCCCTACAATAGGTTGTGGGACACTTTACCTACCTTTCAGTTTTATGGGGACGGGATAGCCCAGTGGTGAGAGCACTCGCTCTCCCCCAGCCAAGTTAAGCAGCATCGAGCGTGGCTATCAATTGTATGGGTGATCGTTTGCGCGCTTTGGCTTCAGTACAGTCACCCAGCTCACCCAGCGGTAAGTGGGTACCTGCCCTCTTTAGGGTCAGGGAAGGTAAAGCAGCGAGGGAGAGGAAATGGGAGCCACCTCAATTTGCTGGCCCCTAGAGAAGCTGAGGTCTTGATGCTCACTCCCTTACAAGTCCTTCGGATGAGACTTTAAACCGAGGCCCGTGTGCGAACGCACGCAGAACATCTTGCGCACACGTTAAATCCTGTTCCGCTTTTCGTAAGAGTAGGCCATCGTGTGCGGTGGAACAGATGAAATATTACAAACTGCATACACACGGGGACCGATGAAAAAAAGCACATGATTGCTTATTCTGTTATCCTCGATATAAAAGAATAAATAACAACCACATAGGTTATGGAAACACCTCTTACCTTAAAGTTCTATGAAAACAAACATCATACTAAACCAAGAGTACAAAATTCAGACACAAACTTTTTCTCTCTGTTAATCCCCCAAACGTGTATATAAAAAGTAAGGTAAAGGTGTCCCATAACCTGTGTGGTCATAGGGGAGGCAAGGCATCAGAGACCTCAGCTTCTCTAGGCGCCAGCATATTGAGGGCGGTGGCGCCCATCTCCTCTCCCTCGCTGCTTTACCTTCCTTGACCCTAAAGAGGGCAGGTACCCATTGACAGCTGGGTGAACTTGGGTGGGGGAGGCAGGGGACTGTACTGAAGCCAAGGCGCGCAAACTGTCACCACAATCTCAACTGGTAATAATAATAATAATAATAATAATAATAATAATAATAATAATAAATAATAATAATAATAATACGTGCAATTTATATAGCGCTATATCCTGCAAAAAAAAAACAAATCAAAGCTCGACCCTGCTTAACTTGACTGGGGGGGAAAGCGAGCGCTGTGACCACTGAGCTATCCCGCCCTGGCCCAAACTTATATATATATATATATATATATATATATATATATATATATATATATATATATATATATATATATATATATATATATATATATATATTCCACTTCAAATATCCCAACAAAATCAGACAGAGAGAGAAAAATGACATTTCTATGGACTCTGCAAAACATGCCCCAACCCAAATAGGACAGCTCTATCGAATCAGCCAGTCAGCGTAGACGTTATTTCCGCTCGTCTTTCTCATCTCATCTCTCTTCTGATTGGCTGCTCAACCGTGACCGTTTGAAAACTCCGACGGAATTGGGATGAGCACTCTATGAGCTGAAACGGATGTGGGGGAAGACTATGAATGGATCTGGGAAAGGAGCAGGGGGAGGAGGGTAGGGGGGGTGTGGGGGGGGGGGGGGGGGAGGAGGGTAGGGGTGGGGTGTGGGTGTGTGTTGGGGAAGGAACATCGTTATATTTCGATTTGCAAAATTCTATTTGCTTGATTGGTTTATTAGATTTCACTCCATGTCCCCCTCTTTCTTGGATGGAGTTGGGTTTTTTTTTCTGTCTGTTCTTCGGTTGGTCTGTTTGTGTGTCTGTCTGTCTGTGTGTATGTCTGTCTGTTTGTCTGTTGTTCTGTCTGTCTGTCTGTCTGTCCATATGGATGGATGTTTGTTTCTGTCTGTTTTTCTCTCTGTTTCTGTTTGTCTATGTTTCTGGTTCGTTCTGACCCTTTCTGTGTGTGTGTGTGTGTGTGTGTGTGTGTGTTGTGTGTGTGTGTGTGTGTGTGTTGTTGTGTGTGTGTGTGTGTGTGTCGTGTCTTGTCTGTCTGTCTGTCTGTCTGTCTGTCTGTCTGTCTCTGTCTGTCTGTCTCTCTGTCTCTCTTCTCTCTTCTCTCTCTCTCTCTCTCTCTCTCTCTCTCTCTCTCTCTCTCTCTCTCTCTCTCTCTCTCTCTCTCTCTCTCTTTTGAACCTGCACTGCTCGCTTTCTAGGCAGGTGCGTTATAAATTCCTCTAGAACACCAATCCACTCGGTGGTCTAGAGGTCAGTCGGATGAGACTATAAAACGAGGCCCCTGTGCGAACGCATGCAGAACATCTTGCGCATACGTTAAAAACCCGTTCCTCTTTTGGGAAGAGCAGGCCATTGTATGCCGGTAGGAGCGTATGACAAACAAAATATAAACCAGCATGCACACAGGTGTCATGTTTGGACACCATCCCTGAAGAAAAATCGGGGAGTTCGAGTCCCCAGAGCGGTTCGGGGCTTGTAGGCTATTTAACAACATTCTGGTGGCTCCTGCGACGGCACTGGAACCATTCGTATCGGTGATTACCTTTCCAGTGGACCATTCCAGGGATGTGGAGAGAAGGGGAGGGGGGGGGGGGTCTGCTGCATGGGTAACAGCTTGTCCTCGATAATTACTTACCCAGGCTTTGCGCTCTAGAGCCTAGAGCGCAACTCCATAGTCTTCCGAGACTGATGGATGCCTACAAATGATGCACAGATAAATTTAATGGAGAGGGGGAGAAGGTTAAAGAGAATGATAGAACATTCTTCCACAAGAACTTTGCAACCTGGCTTTTTTTTTTATTCATTAAGCGATCAAGGTCAGACCTGGCTTGTGTACCGTCAGAAACTTGTGGAACTTTGAACTGGTCTTTTCAACCCAATCATCAAAGGCATACACTTGTAGAAAAATGTCAACAACAAAAAAGTTCAAAAAAGGAAGCCACTTCAAGTGATGGAATTTAGAAGAAGAACCATTGACGATAGGAGAGGGGAAAGAAGGCCAAAAAGCGATAATGGAATCTGAAATCGGGATAAAACTTGGAGGGAAGCTACAACTGGGTGGTTAGAACTGTCTGACTTCAATCTCGTGGGTCAGGAAGTTACGGGTTCGAATCCCGAAGCAACTTTCGATGATTACTGAGAGGGATTTATATTTTTTTACAATTTCCCCAGATCCACTTCAAGTGCAGACTTGCCAGTGCCTCAATTCCGTCGCCTATATTCACATGCAAAAGATCAAAGAAATATTCATGTTGACGATCCCTTAATAATTCATGTCAGTGGGTATGGAAACACGAAGATACCCAGCATGCATCCTGTACAAGAAAATGAGCTGCTCTGAAGTTTGGAATGTGTCGGGTGAGGCCATGGGCAGTTCTGCAGCAGAGCTACCACTACACAGGAGAAGACCTGGCACTATGTGTCCCAACTGGGGAAGATGCTTGGCAGAGAAGAGAGAAAAGAGATCAGCAAGAAAATGTTCTTTTTAACGGACTTTTATACATTTATTTTATTTTATACCATTTTATGTCACAGCAGATTTCTCTGCGTGAAATTCGGGCTGCTCTCCCCGGGGAGAACACGCCACAAGTGCAGCGCCACCCATTTTTTCCCTCCTTTTTCCTTGTCTGCAACTGTTTTTGTTTCCCTATCAGAGTGTCTTTTTTCTACAGAACTTTGCCAGGGACAACCCCCCCCCCCCTGTTGCCGTGGACTCTTTAACGTGCGCCAAATAATGATGTGTAACACACGGGAACCTCGGTTTATTGTCTCATCCGAAAGACTTACACCCAGACCACCACTCATGGTCTAATGGATGGGGGAGAAGTTTTGAGCCCTAACGGGATTCGAACCACAGCACACTCCGACCCGGACTTTTCGCTTTCTAGGCAAGGCGCGTTACCTCCTGGACCATCAATCCACTGATCGTTCGTTAAATCGTTTTGTTTTTCGTGCAACATAATTATATTCCAAGCATATTTTCTTTCTCTTTTTATCATCGTCTTTTGAGGGCAGCTTCAAAAGGCCACGGGGATATCAAATATTCTTTGTGAACGTAACTGACACTTTTTAATTCTGAAAAGCGTCTTGTGTAAGGTACCACAGCAGGTGGAGTTTCAATCACCGCCAGGACCTCTGATGAGGGCTCATCCAGGAGCCGAAACTCGAGTCAGGTCAGGCCACAGGCATGGTTCTTGTTGAAAAATGTCTTAAAATGCTGCATTGAAAGAATTATTTTCTACATTTAAATAATAATTGAAGTCTTTGATAAATCAGTTTCACAATGATTGAGAAGTTGTTAGGGGTTACCTGCACTTGGTTTCCTCAATAAATCACAGAAAAGGTAACATTATTAAATCATATAAAAGGTAAAATATATAATTAATGTCTTTTTTGAAACGCTAACCAAGTAAAAGAATATGTAAACCAAAAATTAGTGATGACTCATCCAAAACCATTAAAAAAAATTCAAAATCAAAATTTGGACTGCATGGCTGCGCGCATATTCTTTCTTTTGTCTGTCCTGTCCTGTCTGTCTGTCTGTCTGTCTGTCTGTCTGTCTGTCTGTCTGTCTGTCTGTCTGTCTGTCTGTCTGTCTGTCTGTCTCTCTCTCTCTCTCTCTCTCTCTCTCTCTCTCTCTCTCTCTCTCTCTCTCTCTTCTCTCTCTCTCTCTCTCTTCTCTCTCTCTCTCTCCTTCTTTTGAACTCATACATGTGTCAACTCGCGCCTATGTACTGGTAAGTGTGTGTGTGTGTTGTGTGTGTGTGTGTGTGTGTGTGTGTGTGTGTGTGTGTGTGTGTGTGTGTGTGTGTGTGTGTGTGTGTGTGTGTGTGTGGTCGGCGCGCGCGCGCGCCTATGTCTGCTGGTGTGCTGTATTTTGTGGTGATGCCTGCATCTTCTATGTGTGTTATGTCTTATGCATGCATGTGAGCGTCTGTTGGTGCAAATGACCGTGATGTGTTATCGTGCGTGTGCACGCGTTCAAGCATATGTGTGCACGCATGCGTGTGTTCGAGTGCGTGTGCCTTCCTCTGTGTGCGTGTGTGTGTGTGGACTACGACGGTATTGACGGAAATTTCTACAAGAAATTTACAACGGATGAGAGCAATGAAGCGTGGAGGCAACAAGCCCAGGAAATTACAGATGCGTGAAAATATTGCCAACCTTCGAGGAGGCTGCTGGCAGCTTAAAAGGGTATAATAAAGAGAAAGGGGAGGGAGGGAGGGAGGAGAGGAGAGAGAGAGAGGAGAGGAGAGAGGAGAGAGAGGGTAGAGAGAGAGAGGAGAGGAGAGAGAGAGAGAGAGGAGGAGAGAAGAAAGAGAGAAGAGAAGAAGAGAGACGAAGAGACAGAGCAGACAGACAGACAGACAGACAGACCAGACAGACAGAGACAGACAGACAGACAGACAGAACACACACACAACACACAGAGACAGACACGAGAAGAGAGACAGAGACAGAGACAGAGACAGAGAGAGAGAGACAGAGAGAGAGAGAAGAGAGAGAGAGAGAGAGAGAGAGAGAGAGAGGAGAGAGAGGAGAGAGAGGAGAGAGAGAGACGGAGAGAGAGAGAGACAGAGAGAGACAGAAGAGACAGAGAGAGAAACAGAGAGAAACAGAGACAGAGAAGACAGAGCAGACAGAGAAGACAGACAGACAGACAGACAGACGACAACAGCCAGCACAAATACATGTAATAACACAATGCAATGCATTGGAGGAATGAAAGAATAGTTGAATACGAAAGATACGATAATATAATCATTAATTTTGCTTTCTCTCCTCTCAATGGGTCGGATAGCTCAGCGGTCAGAGCACTCGCTTTCCCCAAGCTAAAGGTTAAGTAGCATCCAATGTGTTTACCAATGGGTGGGTGACCGATTGCGTGCCTTGGCTTCAGTACAGTTCCCCCCAGTTACCCCAGCTGTAAATGGGTACCTGCCCTCTTTAGGATCAGGGAAGGTAGAGCAGCGAGGGAGAGGAGATGGGCGCCACCCCTCAATATGCCGGCCCTAGAGAAGCTGAGGTCTCTGATGCCTCGCTCCCCTACGACCACATAGGTTATGGGACACCTTTTACCTTTTACTTCTCCATCCTTCAGTCTCGTAAGACTATGGAGTTGCGCTCTGGTTGTTAATTCTGGTACAGCGTAGGTTGTGGCTGGCCAGTCCGACACGGGAATGACAGACAGTCCCTATGGCAGAGGGCACAGATGAAGTCTGACGCTGGTCTGTCTGCCTGGTCTGCAGCCTTTCTTCTCATTCTCTTTGCCTCGTGCTGCTGAGCAAGTGTCTCTTCGAACTTGGAGAGACCTTTCTGCACAGTCTGTCTCCAGGCTGACCGTTCGAGGGCTGTTGCTTCCCAGTTGTTCTGGTCGATGTTCAGGGCTTTTTTGTGCCAAAATTCATAAACTTATTGCCATAATGCATAAACATATTGCCACAATGCATAAACATAATGCATACACACATTGCCATAATGCATGGAAATATTGCATGCCACAATGCATATACAGATTGCCACAATGCATGAAAATATTGCTACAATGCATGAAAATATTGCTACAATGCATGAAAATATTGCTACAATGCATGAGAATATTGCTACAATGCATGAAAATATTGCTACAATGCATGGAAATATTGCCACAATGCAGGAATATATTGCCATAATGCATGAAAAATATTGCCATAATGCATGAAAAATATTGCCGCAATGAATGAAAATATTGCCACAATGCAGGAATATAATGCCACAATGCATGACAATGTTGCCACAATGCATGAAAACATTACCACAATGCATAAACATATTGCCACAATGCAGAAACATATTGCCATAATGGATAAACATATTGCCATAATGCATGAAATATTGGATGCCAAAATGTATAAAATATATTGCCATAATGCATGAAAATATTGTATGCAAAAATGCATAAACATATTTGCCATAATGCATGAAAATATTGCATGCCAAAATGTATAAATATATTGCCATAATGCATGAAAATATTGCATGCAAAAAATGCATAAGCATATTGCCATAATGCATGAAAATATTGCCACAATACATGAAAAAATTATTATAGCCAGAATGCACTCACTTATTGCCATAATGTATGAAATATTGCCACAATGCATGAAAATATTGCCACAAAATTTCTTAGACATATTGCCATAATGCATGAAATAGTGCCACAATGCATGAAAATATTGCCACAAAATTACTTAGACATATTGCCATAATGCATGAAATAGTGCCACAATGCATGAAAATATTGCCACAAAATAACAATGTATGTAAACATTGCCACAAAGTATTACAATATTGCCACATTGCATGGAAATATTGCCATAATGCATAAAATATTGCCACAATGCATGGAAATATTCCCACAATGTATAAATATATTGCCATAATGCATGAAAATATTGCCATAATGCATGAAACTATTGCCACATGCATGCTGCCATAATGCATGAACATATTGCAATAATGCATGAAAATATTGCCACAATGCATAAACATGTTGCCATAATGCATGAAAATGTTGCCAGACAGACAGACAGGACAGACAGACAGACAGTCAGACAGACAGAGAGTAGGAGAGAGAAAAGCCAGGAGGAATGTTGAAGAACTGATGAATGCAGATATTGGGGGGAGGGGAGGGGGGAGGATGGGTGCAGAAGATTAGGGGGAAGGGGGGGAGAGGAGAGAAGGAGGAGACGGGCGGGGGGGGGGGGGGGGGGTGCGGGGAGAAGAGGTTAGGGTGGAGGGGGGTGGAGGTTATTAACTCAATCAGGCCTTTAGCCTTCCACCCCATAAAGCACACAACACCCTGCGGCTGTTTTAGGGGTGTGTAGTGATGATGATGATGATGATGATGATGATGATGATGATGATGATGATGGATGATGATGTGATGGGATGGTGATGGTTGGTGGTGGATGGTGGTGGTGATGGATGATGATGGTGGTGGTTGGTGGTGGTGGTGTGTGATGTGGTGATGGTGGTGGTGTGTGATGGTGGTGATGATGATGGTGATGTGATGGTGGGTGGTGGTGGATGGGACGATGACGACGGGACGATGATGATGTTGATGATGATGATGATGATGATGTGATGATGAGATGAGTGGTGGTGGTGGTGGTGGTGGTGGTGGTGGTGGATTGGATGATGATGATGATGATGATGATGATGATGATGATGATGTGATGATGATGATGATGATGATGATGATGACGGACGATGACGAGACGACGGCACTGACGACTCGGGGCCTCGGTTAAAGCTCATCCGAAGAGGACAGAGAGCAGAGAGAGGAAGAGAGAGAGAGAGAAGAGAGAGAGAGAGAGAGAGAGAGAGAGAGAGAGACAGACAGACAGACAGACAGACAGACAGACAGACAGACAGACAGGACAGACAGGAGCAGACAGAGCAGACAGAGAGACAGAGAGACAGAGACAAGAGACAGAGAGACAGAGAGAGACAGAGAGAAGAAGAAGAAGAAGAAGAAGAAGAAGAAGAAGAAGAAGAAGAAGAAGAAGAAGAAGAAATACTGCCCTTCCCCAACAACAACGAAAAGATTTGAGAAAAAAAACTAAATAACATCACTCTCTCTCTCTCTCTCTCTCTCTCTCTCTCTCTCTCTCTCTCTCTCTCTCTCTCTCTCTCTCCTCCTCTCTCTCTCTCTCTCTCTCTCTCTCTCTCTCTCTCTCCTTCTCTCTCTATTT
>CM060348.1:24388835-24391335 GCA_030674155.1 Stramonita haemastoma
CTCTCTCTCTCTCTCTCTCTCTCTCTCTCATGGGTGCTTTGCTTATTCATTATCCTCGAAATAAAAGAAATTTAATTTAATTTCAGTTCAGTTCATTTAATTTGATCTCTCTCTGTCTCTGGCTGTGTCTGTCTCTGTCTGTCTGTCTCTCTCTCTGTGTTTAAGACACACCTGTGCTTTAGACACACACAGAGAGAGAGAGAGAGAGAGAGGAGAGAGAGAGAGAGAGAGAGAGAGAGAGAGAGAGAGAGAGAGAGAGGAGAGAGAGAGGAGAGAGAGAGAGAGAGAGAGAGAGAGAGAGAGAGAAGAGAGAGAGAGAGTCACAGGTGCAAGAGGCACACATGGACACATTAACCGCATGAATAGATCGCTTGCATGCAGACACTCAATTCACTTCGATGATGCATGCACACAGTCCTGACTATCCATTTCAATAGGCTTGCTAGCTGCAGTCATGGCAAAGACGTTGGACAGATAGGAGGAATAGGGGTGGAGTTAAGGGTGAATGAATAAAGTGCGATTAAATCTTTGTGTAGTTGAAAAAAGAGATTAATAGAGAGTAAGCGGAATAGGAACAGGGGGGGAGAGAGAGAGGGTGAGGGAGGGTGAGGGAGGGAGAGGAGAGAGAGAGAGAGAGAGAGAGAGAGAGAGAGAGAGAGAGAGAGAGAGAGAGGAGAGAGGAGAGGAGAGAGAGAGAGAGAGAGAGAGAGAGAGAGAGAGAGAGAGAGAGAGAGAGAGAGATTTGATTTGTTTTGATTTGATTTGATTTGATTTATTCTTTTATATCGAGGATAATGGAATGAGCATTCTTGTGCTTTTTTTTCATCCAGTCCTGTGTGTATGCATTTTGTAAATGTCATCTGTTCCACCGGCACACGATGGCCTACTCTTACGAAAAGCGGAACAGGATTTAACGTGTGCGCAAGTGTTCTGCGTGCGTTCGCACACGGGGCCTCGGTTTAAAAGTCTCATCCGAACGACTTGTGGGGAGAGTGGAGTCAGCACTGAGAGAGCAGTCAGGAGAGAGAGAGAGAGAGAGAGAGAGAGAGAGAGAGAGAGAGAGAGAGGAGAGAGAGAGGAGAGAGAGAGAGGAGGAGAGGAGAGAGAGAGAGAGAGAGAGAGAGGAGAGAGAGGAGAGAGAGAGAGGAGAGAGAGAGAGTGAGAGAGAGAGAGAGAGAGAGAGAGAGAGAGAGAGAGAGAGGATACAAAAGGGGGAAAAAATGGGTATCACTGTAGGCCATCAAAATGTATTGTTAAGAAATGGACGGATCGAATTTTTGGAGATATATACAGGAATTGTGAAAAATCAAACAATTGTTGATGATGTCTTACCTCTTGCACCTATCATAATTAGAAATTGTTTTTTTACCGTTCCCTGGCTAGAGCTCAGAAGTTCACCAATGGGGAAGTTTTCTGTATGCAACCGTTTAGGCCTACTATTAAGGTAGCCGCATTCCGACTTCGGGGAAATTGGAATTTTTTTAATTCAAAAAAAAACTGAATATATCTATGGATACAAGAACTACTACAGACAGAAAGAGACTCTCTTCTTCTGCGCGGTCCCTTGTTTAGTTAGTCAGTCAGTCAGTCAGTCAGTTAGTTAGTTAGTTAGTTAGTTAGTTAGTTAGTGTTAGTTAGTTAGTTAGTTAGTTAGTTAGTTAGTTAGTTAGTTAGTTAGTTAGTTAGTTATCCATTTACTTATTCTTTTATATCGAGGATAATGGAATAAGCAGTCATGTGTCTTTTTTTTTTCTACATCAGTCCCTGTTTGTATGAAGTTTTCTCAAATTTTATCTGTTCCCACCAGTAAACAATCGCCTAATCTTACGAAAAGCGAAACATGATTTAAATTGTGGGCAAAGATGTTCTGCGTGCGTTCGTACACGGGACCTCAGTTTACAGTCTCATCCGAAGGACTTTTGTGGAGAGTGGAGTCGGCACTGATGTTAACTCTACAGGGGAAAAATCTCCTTGAACGGGAATATGCGTGTGCCTGATCTTCTCCTGTGCTTGTCACACTGCAGGAGGTCTGCCTGCTGGCCTCAGCCCACAGACACATACTGTCTTCAGAGTGGCTCATGTGGTGCTGTTGTTGTTGTTGTTGGTTTTTGCTGGATGTATGCCTGTCACGTTTGCCTTCACATAACTCACATGATGGTGAAATAAATCACAGGATATTAAACGTGCATCTTTGCATGTGTGTAGACCCAGCTATGGGCATGAAGGCACTGGCAGGTCTGCACATTAAGTTGAAAGAGGGTTTTAAAAATTACACGGAGAGTATAAATAACATAGCCGGGCACAGACACATTGCTTTCGCGCACGCATGCGTGCTTGCGAGTAAGTGTGTGTGTGTGTTTGTGTGTGTCGTGAGTAGTGTGTAGTGTGTGTGTATGTGTGTGTAGTGTGTAGTGTGTAGTGTGTAGCGTGTAGTGTGTTGTGTTGTGTGTTTATTTATTGATTTATTGATTTATTTATTCTTTTATTCCGAGGCTAATGG
>CM060348.1:24411335-24421335 GCA_030674155.1 Stramonita haemastoma
AAGGCCCTCTGTGCACAAAGCGCGTCCATTCTCTCAGCCCACCCACACCCACCGCCCGAGAGATCTTCTCGTTGTTAGGCGCGAGACTTTTCGGGCAGGAGAAGCAGACGACACAAACACTGCCTGTGTGGAGAGAGAGAATTTTGAGAAAGACTGGAGAAAAGCAGCGAGGTTTTGGTGGATGAGAGAGAGAGAGAGACAGAAAGAAAGCGGGCTTTCCAACTGGAGCGAGTGGTGGTGGTGGTGTGTGTGTGTGTGCTGACACACAACAATACACAGGGCTGGATTTTTTGCTCCCAAGTTTCGCGCAGACGGTAGTAGTTGGGAAAGAGGAATTTTCTGCATTCAACGATTTTTTTTTCTCTCTTCTCTCTCTCTCTCTCTCCGATTGCTTTTGTGAGGCGGGGGCAGAGAAATTGGATGGCTTTTGTGTTTATGTGCGAGTAAAGATAGTTTGATATCGAGAGTTTGAATGGGAGGCGAAAGAGAAAAATATCGAGGCTGGTATTCGAAGTGGGATATTCATATTGAAAGTGGGGGAAGATTCGGCAAAACGTGTTTGTGTGTGACGGTTTCTCTTCTCAAGCGTCAGTTGTGGATTGTGTAGTTTCCCAGTGTTGTATGAGTAAATGAGTCAGGGGGTAGGCCTAGGCTAGGCTAGGCTACTCTGAGACCTGTGAACCTGTTGTGCTGGCAAGTGGGTTTTTTTGTGGTGTTTTTTTTTCCCAGTTGGGTTTTCTTGGATTATGAGCTTTGCGCGTTTTTTTTGTGAAAGTGATTCAGTTCCTGGATATGTGAAAAAGTGGTTTTTTTAAGTTGTGTGGTGTTTTGGAGTATCACTGAATGTGTTGTTTGTTATGGTTATACAGATGAAAACTTGAAAAAAAAAATCGACAAAGTTATGTAAAAATTGAAAACATTGGCGGAGAAAGTTAATAGAGAAATGAATTAAATAAGTTCAGAAATAGCCTATCCACAAAACCGAAACTTGTGTAGTCTCCCCTCGTCACTTTGAACTGGATGACAATCCACACAAAATTACGCCAACTTAAAACGTATTCAACAAAGAAAAATTAATCCTCTTCAAAAAAATCCAAATCAAAGATTTGTTTGGGAAAATATTTACAAAGCATCTTCGACGGGATAATATTTACAAAGCAGTCAGTCTTCGACGTTTTTGAGTCTCAGCCAGTGTTGAGAAATAGCCTATTACGACTGCCCAAATGCCAATGTAATGAACTCCCGAACTTGATTGATTGTGAATTATTTCAATTCACCGGACTCTAATGCGCTTCCAGCCTCGGCAGCTGAAATTTGTACAGTCTTAATTTGACGAGAGAATTGTGTGGTGGGGATTGTGAAAGGATTTAATCGGCAGAGACCTCTACTACTGTGTCATTTGTGTGTATTCTTCTTCTTCCTCCTCTTCGTCGTTAATGGGGAAGACAGGGATCTAGATTCTTGTGGGATCTTGCTGGCTGGTTTGCTTGGAGAATTGTATTATCCTCGAGAATAAGACCGACTGATTCTACTGCCCTCGGTAAGTCCTCAGAGAGCAAGCAGAGAGAGAGAGAGGAAAAGAGAGAGAGGAGAGAGAGAGAGAGAGGAGAGAGAGAGAGAGAGAGAGAGAGAGAGAGAGAGGTTTGGTGGTGTGGGTGGTGTTTTGTGTATGTGTGTGTGTGTTGTGTGGTGTGTGTGTGTGTGTTACTGTTTTGTAGTGTTTGGTTGTGTGTTTGTTGTTTCCATTGTTGTGTTTGTATGTTATGTTTTTTGGTCGATAGTAATGTATTGTGTGTGATAGGGATTGCTAAGTGTGTGTATGTGTTTTTGATGATATGTTGCTATTTTTGTGCCCGTTGATTCTTCTGTTTGCGCCATGTGTTTATATGACTTCTAATAATCGATTTGTAAGAGAAGTTATTGAGTCGGACAATAACATAAAGCATCACGCACGCACGAAACGATCTACATCGACGAACTAGAGATGACGCGCAACACACACACACACACACACAACATACACACACCACACACACACACACACACACACATACACTCACACTCACACACAACACACACCACCCCCACACACACACCAAACACACACACACACACACACACACACACACACACACACACACACACACACACACACACACATTAACATACACACACACAACATACACCACACACACACACACACAACACACACACACACACACAACACTCAACACAAAAGCAAAGACAGGCAGGACTATGATTAATTTTACGTCAATAGCAGACAGAAAGCCAGCCAGAGATTGGAAATAAACAAAACATTATGAAATACCTTCCTACTTTCCGTTAAGTCGGCTACCTTTGAATTTAATCATTAATAGGCAAACGGTCGCCTAGACAAAATCTCACCGTTCGTAAACCTTAAGGGGACGGAATAGCCTAGTGGTAGAACATTGCACTCGCAATCTGACCCGGGTTCGAATCTCGTTTCAAGGGGATATTTTCCCCTGGAGTTACTAACAAAAAAAGTAACACCAGTGCCGACTCCACTCCCCCCCAAAAAAAGTCCTTCGGATGAGGCTATAAACGAGGCCCCTGTGTGCGACAACGCAAACACTTGCGCACACGTTAAAACCTGTTCTGCTTTTCAAAAGAGTAGGCTATTGTGTCTGGTGGGAATGGATGACAAAATTTACAAAACCACATACACACGGGGACTGTATGTAAAAGGCACATGAGTTCTTATTCCATCATCCTCGATATAAAAGAATAGATAAGTAAATAAATAAATAGATAAATAAATAGATAAATGAATAAGGTCTAAATGAGGAATTACCCAAATAGATAGAAAATAAATAAATAAGGTCTAAATGAGGAATTACCCCCAAACCGTCCCCCTTCCCCCCTTAAAAGCGAAACAACCCCCCCCCCAAAAAAACCACACCCTAAAAACCCCAGCAACAAACAAACGAAAAAAAACACATTAAAAAACCCACAACAAAACAACAGACTAAAAACAAAACAAAATTAAAAAAAAAAACGTATCAGAAACTTTGTACACACTCCAATCACCTCTTACAACAATACATTGACAAAAACAACTGCAACAAACAACCAACAACAACAACAACAAAGTTAAACCAAATCAAACAATGCTACAACAACAAACATTTTCCCTACGTGTGAACGAACAATACGTAATTAAATGACTCGAACAAAACAAGCAGAAGAACGAGCAAGACAAAGAACAGACAGACAAACAGACAGACAGACAGAAAGACAAACAGACAGAAAGACAAACAAACAGGCAGACAGACGGACAGACTCACGGAAAAACACGCAGACACCCAAACAGACAATGAAAGCATCTCACCACCCATACCCCTCATAACTGCCAGCTAACCGTTAATCATTTTCCTCCCCTCCCTCCCCCAGTCTCTTCCCCCCCCCTCCCCCCTCCACCACCCCTCCCTCTCCCTCCCCCAAACAACGTGAGGATAGCCCGAAGCTCCTACCGGATCATTTTCTTGGCTGCCTGTTGACAGTAATAACAGAGAAAGAGGGAGAGAGAAAAAATGGGGGAGAAAGGAGGGGAGACTAGACGAGGGGGAGAAATGATATGATGCACAGAGAGAGAGAGAGGGGGGGTGAGGGAGGGAGGGAAGGAGAGAGAGAGAGAGAGAGAAGAGAGAGAGAGAGAGAGAGAGAGAGAGAGAGAGAGAGAGAGAGAGAGAGAGAGAGAGAGAGCAGAACAAAATATTATTTTCAAAGGATAAATGAGCAAGTACAAACCACTTTTTCCCCCATGGCCCAACCAGCCATAATAGAGAAAGTATCGAGCACGATCTCGAATGATTTATTCACAAACACAAACTGGAGAGAGAGAGAGAGAAGAGAGAGAGAGAGAGAGAGAGAGAGAGAGAGAGAGAGAGAGAGAGAGAGAGAGAGAGATGATTGATTGATTGATTCTTTTATATCGAGGATAATGGAATAAGCACTCGTGCTTTTTTCATCCAGTCCCCGTGTGTATGCATTTTTGTAAATGTCATCTGTTCCCACCGGCACACGATGGTCTACTCTTACGAAAAGTGGAACAGGATTTAACGTGTGTGCAAGGTGTTCTGCGTGCGTTCGCACACGGGACCTCGGTTTAAAGTCTCACCCGAAGGACTTTTGGGGGGTGGGGTGGAGTCAGCACTGATGTTTAACTCCAGGAGAAAAATCTCCTCGGCCGGACTCGAACCTGGGTCGTCAAATTGCCAGCGCAATGTTCTGACCACTAGACTACCAGAGAGAGAGAGAGAGAGAGAGAGAGAGAGAGAGAGAGAGAGAGAGAGAGAGAGAGAGAGACGGACGGACGGACGGACGGACGGACGGACGGAGGACGGACGGACGGACGGACAGACGGACAGACGGACAGACAACAGACAGAGAGACAGAGAGACAGAGAATGGGGTGGAGAGTAGGATGGAGGGTGGGGTGGAGGGTGTGACTGTCTAGATGAAGGGTGCGGGTACAGGGGTTGGGAGATGTCGGTAGGTAGGATGGGGGTGGGCAGTATGTGCTATGCGTGAATGATGTGGAATTCGTGTCTAGTGCGTGCGTGTGTGCGTGCTTCCTCTCTCTCTCTCTCTCTCTCTCCTCTCTCCTTCTCTCCTCTCTCTCTCTCTCTCTCTCTCTCTCTCTCTCTCTCTCTCTTCTCTCTCTCTGAACACACAACACGCGCGAATACACCACACGTACACACACACACTCACACACACACACACACACCACACACCACAGCCACACACACAACACAAGAGAGAGAGAGAGAGAGAGAGAGAGAGAGAGAGAGAGAGAGAGAGAGAGAGAGAGAGAGAGTATTCAATTTCTCTTTTTTTCTTCTTTTTGATAACTTATAAATTCATACATGTAAGCTATTAATGTGAAATCAGTTGTGGTTGAAAGCTGAATCTGCCCAGGGATTAAAAAAAATCTGTTTGTGAAACGATGGGGTAAAACGCTGTAAATTCATGAAGTAATTAGTCATAGCAAAGGAATTTTTGTAAATATTTGGAAATGATCAACAAAAAACACAAATCATCTCGGCCCTCGGTGGTTATTGTCATCATTTCCTAATGTTCTGTAATAATGGGTAACAAAAGCTTTTATAACTTTAGGAAAAAGAGAGTTTGATAATTTTAACATTAAAATCCTTCTTTCTCCATTACAACAACAACAAGGCTGATGATTAAAGTAATAGTAATGATAATATTGATAGCAGTAATTAAACTAATAACAACAAATCCAATGTAATTTAATGATTAATAATTGATTATAATATAATATAATAATAATGAATTATGATATAATAGATATATATATGATATATGATATATAATAATAATTTCTAAAACCACATTATAACAAACGTAAAAGAGTATAATTATGATAAACTGAAAAAAGCCATAACGTATTCAAACAGCATGTATCTTTCCCCCCTCCCTTCTTTTTTTTTTTCTTCAAAAAACCACCACCACCACCACAAAAACAAACACCAACCATTACCCTTCTCACCACCACCACCACCACCACCACCACCACCACCACCACCACCACCACCCACCACCCACCACCACCACCAAATCAACAACGATCGCAAGAATCATTCGTATTTGTCTTTAATGTAAAAGTATCGTTAATATTGTTATCATGATAACTTTCCTGTCCTCATTTTCATCAAACGAAATTACTCCGCTCGCCCCACCATGCTAGCCATACCACCACCCACCACCACCACCACACCACCCCACCACCACCACACCACCACCACCATTGTCATTATCATTTTTGTCGGCATCATCATCGTCGTCGTCTCGTCATCGTCGTCGTCATCGGTCATCATCATCATCATCATCATCGTCGTCGTCGTCGTCGTCGTCGTTCGTGTCGTCACTCGTCGTTCGTCCAGTCGTCATCGTCATCATCATCATCATCATCATCATCATCATCATCATCATCATCATGTCATCATCAACGTCGTCGCATCATATCATTCTCATCAATTCATAACAAAATGGTCATTATTTTATTGCAGGCATAACATTTTATTGAAAAATTGAGGGAATTTTCCCGTTTTGACAGAAATTGGAAGCGAGGTGGAGGGAGGGAGGGGGGGGGGGGGGGGGGTGGGGTCAGGGGTGGGGTGAGGAGGAAGTTGGACAGTAATTATCATTAATGGCCTTTTGGCAATGTCCGTTGGGAAATGTTACAGTTCTGAATGCCCGGACATTGACCGTTGTGGAAACGGGAATTTTCTTGGTTGTTGTTGTTCATTGTTGTTGTTGTTTATTGTTGTTAAATCATTAATATCAATTTGTTGTTCGTTTTTTTATTGAAAAGTTTTAATGAAAGAAAAAAAGAAGAAATTACATTGTTTTATATGATGATTGATGATGGTGAAGATTGTCCTTGTTGCCTCATCGTCGCTGTCGTCTCGTCTCGTCGTCGTCGTCATCTCATTCATCTCATCATCATCTCATCATCCATTCTCATCTCCTCATCTCATCATCTTTTGATGGTGAATAATGTTTTGTTGCTGGTGTTGTTGCAGCTGTTGTTTTTAGGCTGTATTGATAAATTACATATTAGTTTATAAATATAGCAACATTTATTAAGTCGCGATTCAGTGGGCCTGTAACATTTTTGTAAGTCTAGATACATGCACAGTTTACAAACATACAATTTGTTTGTTGTTGTTGTTGTTGTTGTTGTGTGTTGTTGTTGTTGTTGTGTTGTTGTGTTTTTCTTCTTCTTTCTTCTTCTTCGTTCTTTCGTGTCTTCTTCTTCGTCTTCGTTCTTCTCTTCTTCTTCTTCTTCTTCTTCTTCTTCTTCTTCCTTCTTCTTCTTCTTCTTCTTCTTCTTCCCTTCTTCTCCTTCTCTCCTCTTCCTCTTCCTCCTCTCCTACTCCTCCTCCTCTCTCTCTTTCTCTTCTTCTTCTTCTTCTTATTCTTCTTCTCTCTTCTCCTCCTCTCCTCCTCCTCCTCCTCCGTGCATTCAACACCCTTCCTCTCCCCCCTCCTCCTTGAATTGGCTGTATAGCACTTAAGAGAAGTCAGTTTTCAAAGTGTGTGATTTTAATCTTTTGCTGCACACAAGTCTCCAGCCAAAAAGTAGCCGTGTAGGACTGCAGACATCTGAAAATTAAAAACCGAATTTTTTTCTTCTCCTAACATCAACAGTTTTTAACTGAAAAGCACTACTTAATTAATCAACTACTTGTTGTTGCTCTAGACATTAATTTGTATTGTATGCAATGTATGTAACACACGTGTGTGTCTTACAGAACAGTTAAACCAACTGGAGAAAGAAAGAAAGAACCCCAATGTAATGTCAGGCTCGGGTTTCATGCAACTCTTATGCTTGCGCGGGCCTGGTCCCGTTCCTTCTAAAGAATTGTGTTATTTTTGGGGGTGGTCCGAGGTGCCGAATGGGATGACCTACATCCGCAGTCCCGGATAATTCCGCTGGGACTCTTAAACAATCTCAACCAACGAAAGTACGAATGTACTGTTGAGCTCAGGCTCATGCGGCACTCTTGTGTGCCTGCAGACGTCTGAAAATTAAAACAGAAGTTGTTTTTTTGTTTCATAACATCAGCTGAAAAAGCAGTACAAGTTTATCAACTGCTTGTTGTTGCTCTTGACTCTAAAACAATCTCAACCAACGAATGAACCCCAGTCAAGAGCTCAGGCCCGTGCAGTGCTACTCTCGTGCCCTGCGCGGGCCTAGCGCAGGTGCTTAATTAATCATAGAATTGTACTATTTTGGGGGATGGTCCGAGGCGCCCAAGTAAAATGACTTGCTGCCACAGTCCCTAAATCGGAGTACTTCCGCTGGGACTCTTACAACAATCTCAACCAGCGAAGGAACCCCCGTCAAGAGTTCAGGCTCATGCAGCACTCTTGTGCTTTGTTGCGCACCCAGCGCAGTAGCTTAATCAATCATAGAATTGTGCTATTTTTGGGGTGGTCCGAGGCGCCGAAGTTGGATGACTTGCTGCCACAGTCCCTAAATCGGATAATTACGCTGGGGCTTTTATATAAACTCAACCAACGAAAAAACTGCAGTCAGGAGCTCCTAAGACTTGTGCAACACTCTCGTGCTTTGCACGGCCTAGTGTAGTTGTTTCATAGAGTTGTGCTATTTTTGGGGTGGCCCGAGGTGCCTAAATGGGATGACTTGCTGCCACAGTCCCTGAATCGGATAATTCCGCTGGGGCTTTTATATAATCTCAAAGAAACAGAAAAAACAGGAAATACCAAGCTAAACGTTTCTAACAGGGGACTTAGAAAAAACAACATCAAAAACAACAATAGCTATGTTAATCTTAATGTAACAAAGACTGGGTCTGGACACACATTTCGTCGGAGAGTAGAGTAGAGTAGAGTAGAGTACAGTACAGTACAGTACAGTACAGTACAGTACAGTAGAGTACAGTACAGTACAGTAGAGTAATCTTTTACTGTACTGTACACATAGTAAACATGTTAGGTGTACACGCGTGCATTCAAGCGTTGACGTTTAAGATGACGAGGTAGATAAGAACGGTATCACTATCAGTTGTCCGGTGATTGGTGTACGGTGTCCACGTGCTGACTTAGTCATCAGTCTGTGCGTGCCTTGGAAAATGGCACTCGGTTCTCGATGGGAGTGTGTGGGCTCGGTTACATTTTTGTGTGACTGGGAATAGATGGTAGAAAAGGATAAAATAATGTAGTTTTGGGGTTGTGTTTTGGTTAGTGTGTTAGGTCTCTCTCGTCTGTCTCTGTCTATGTCTTTGTCTGTCTGTGTCTCTGTCTGTGTCTGTGTCTGTCTGTCTGTCTGTCTGTCTGTCTGTCTGTCTGTCCTGTCTGTCTGTCTGTCTCTCTCTCTCCTCTCTCTCTCTCTCTCTCTCTCTCTCTCTCTCTCTCTCTCTCTCTCTCTCTCTCTCTCTCTCTCTCTCTCTCTCTCTCTCTCTCTCTCTCTCTCTCTTATCCACTCCGTTTTTTTAAGGTCGTCTGGCATCACTTAAAGTGGAAAGACGTTAAAATTGAAGACTTACTTACTCCATTATCCTCGATGTAAAAGAATTAATAAATAAATAAATAAAATCTCTCTCTCTTCTCTCTCACACACACGCACACACGCATGCGCTCGCACACGCAAACAACTCAAAACACAATCAGAAAGAGAGAGATAGAGAGTTCTGTCTGTTTTCCACATGTTATAATTGTGACATATATTTTATGCCAGAGATCCTAACGCCTGTGACTCATATCAAATCAATTGACGAGGACACAAACACTTTAAAATTAAAAAAAGAGAGGAATGCAGTTGTTAGATGGGCAGCATGAAAACAAACCGAATGAACTTTATACCGATGGATCAACGGACGGAAAGGCGGACAGGCAGGCAGACAGGCAGGCAGGCAGTCAGGCAGGCAGGCAGGCAGGCAGGCAGGCAGGCAGGCAGGCAGGCAGGCAGGCAGGCAGGCAGGCATTAAGCCAGACAGGCATTAAGCCAGGCAGACAGACGGACGGACAGACAGGCAGACAGACATGCAGGCAGACAGACAGACAAACAGACATGCAGGCAGACAGACAGACACACACACAAGCAGACAGACAGACAGACAGCAATACAGCCCCAGCAATCCCAAACAACAGCATACAGTCATATCGATAACGTTGCCATGCATGGTATTCGTAGCTCCCCCTGTTTGTGTGAGGGGGGATAGGAGGAGCAAAATTAATTTAGCAACCACAGTCTTTGATCCCTGGTCCCAAAGCCCTCTCTCTCACTAGTCTCAGTCTCTGCCACTCACATAATATAGTATAGACACACGCATGCATGCACGTGCATGGGGGAGAGAGAGAGAGAGAGAGAGAGAGAGAGAGAGAGAGAGAGAGGGAGAGAGAGAGAGAGAGAGAGAGAGAGAGAGAGAGAGAGAGAGAGAAGAGAGAGAGAGAGAGAGAGAGAG
>CM060348.1:24423835-24427596 GCA_030674155.1 Stramonita haemastoma
ATTATACTATCACAAAAAATAAGACAAAAATCATTTTCCTTCACGTTACAGCCCTTTTTGCACCTCCACCACCCCCTCCTTTACCAAAAAAAGGCAGAAAAAAGAAACAGTATAAAGAAGAGGATGGCGAGTGAGGTGTACGTGTGTGTGTGTGGATTGTGTTCCCCTTTATAAAACATTGCCAGACTAGGGTAGGGAGGGGTATAGTAGTATAGGGTGAAAGTGGGAATAGAGTTGAAGGGAAGGATGGTGATGGGGATGGGGGTTGGGGAGAGGGTAGGGGGGAAAGAGGGTAGGGGGGGAGATGAGGGTAAGGGGGGGAGAGGGTGGGGTAGGGGTAAGAGGAATAGGGGGGTAGGGGGTAGGGGGGCCGGGGGGTAGAGGGTAGGGGGTTAACTCGGAAACTTCAGTCTGAACACGGTGTCGCCCTGTATCGGCGCTAAGTTTAATTGACTTCCACAACCCCGTTTTCTCCTCCCCCTCCCCCTCCGTTCTTCCCCCCTCCCTCTCTCCCCCTCCCTCTCTCACCTACCCTCCACCAAAGTCTCTCTGGCTCCCAGATCGATAACCGAAGCCTCTAGCAAGTATTCAGACCCCCCCCGTCCCTCCCTCCCTGCACAGACACACACACACACACATGATACAGTACACACACACGTACACACATACCACACACTACACACACGCACGCACGCATGACAAGCACACACACACGTACACACGTATATATATACACACGCGCCGCGCACGCACGCAAACACGCTTGCACGCACTCACACACATACACATACTCTTGTAAGAGTTCTCTTTCCTTTTTGTGGCACTTCTTCCTCTTCCTCTTGTCTCTCTCTGTCTGTGTCTCTGTCTCTCTCTCTCCCCATCTCCCTCTCTCCCTCTCTTTCCCTCTCTCTCTCCTCTCTCTTTCTCTCTCTCATTCTCTCTCTATGTCTCTCTCCCTCTCCTCTATCTCTTTCTCTATTCTCTCTCTTTCTCTGTTTCTCTCTGTCTGTCTGTATGTCTCTCTCTCTCTGTCTCTGTCTGTCAGTCCCTCTCTCTCTCTCTCCCTCTCTCTCTCTCTCTCTCTCTCTCTCTCTCTCTCTCTCTCTCTCTCTCTCCTCTCTCTCTCTCTCTCTCTCTCTCTCTCTCTCTCTCTCTCTCCTCTCTCTCTCTCTCTCTCTCTCCTCTCTCTCTCTCTCTCTCTCTCTCTCTCTCTCTCTCTCTTACTCTCCTTCTCTCCTCCCACCTCTCTCCTCCTTGGGTCCATTTTCTCAACTTTACGTCTCAAAAAGTCTGGGAAGGTTTCCCATTCCCTGAATTCTTCTCCTCGTTTTCTGGCCGTTGTTGATAAGAGAGAAGGAAAGTGGGGAAAGAGATTATTATAAGGAAGGACACAGACACACAAAGATTGTGTGTGTGTGGGGGGGGGGGGGAAGGGGGGGGGGGGGGTAGGATGGGGGGTGAGGGCTGGATAAGAGTGAGGAAAAAGGGCCCAGGGATTGGAGATTGGGGGGGGGTTATAGGGAGAGAGAGAGAGAGAGAGAGGAGAGAGAGAGAGAGAGAGAGAGGGGAGAGAGGAAAGGAGAGAGAGAGAGGGGACAGATAGACAGACAAAACAGGACAGAGAGGAGAGAGAGGAGAGGGAGGAGGTGGGGGGAGGAGGAGGAGGAGAGAGAGGAGAGGGAGAGAACAGAGAGAGAGAGGACAGACAGAGACAACGGGACAGACACGACAGAGACAGACAACGGGACAGAAGAAAGGACAGAAAGACAGACAACAGAGGGAAGAGAGAGAGGAGAGAGAGAGAAGAAGGGGAGGGAGGGAGGGGGAGAGAGGAGAGGAGAGAGAGAGGGAGGAGGAGAGGCAGGCAGGCAGGCAGGCGGCAGGCAGGCAGGCAGGCAGGCAGGCAGACAGACAGACAGGACCAGACGGGAGACAGACAGGACAGACAGACAGACGACAGACAGGCAGACAGACAGACAGAGAGTGAGTGCTGTGCCAAATGCATCATAGTCATGATGTATCTTCATCTCCCTAAAAACCATCATTACTTTTTCTTCCTGGTAAGTCATTTGTCTATACCTTTCAGTCGCCCTTCTCTCTCTCCTCGTCTCTCTTTGTCTCTGTCTGTCTGCCTGTCTGTCTGTCTGTCTCTCTATCTCTCTCTCTCTCCCTCCCTCTCTCTCCCTCCCTCCCTCCCTCTCCTCTCTCTTCTCCGTCTGCCTGTCTGTCTGTCTGTCTGTCTGTCTGTTCTCTCCGTCCGTCTGCCTGTCTGTCTGTCTGTCTGTTGTTTGTTTGTTTGTATGTCTGTCTCTCCCTTTCTCTCCTATTCTCTCTCTCTTTCTTCTCCACCCTCCCCTCCCTCCTCCCCCTCTCTCTCCTTCCTCTCCTCCCCCTTCTCTCTCTCATTTCGTTTCTCAAGCACACAACCTACTACTCTCTTCTTGGCAAGGTCATAAACACCATGCACTCAACCCTGTTGACTTGGGCCGTTGGCCGTTGGCCTTCTCTGTCTGCTAACTCATTACCATTGACACCAAGTCTTCCAGAAGAGCGCCTCGCAATGGGTATGGGTCGGGCCCCCACTACACGCTTTTCCAAAAGTTTGATTCAGGAATCACCATGTGTGGATAACGTTGGCCCCGTCTTTTACTCTTGGCTTCGCGCGCCTGTGGAATTAGAACTTTGACCCTGTCTTTTCTCTTGATTCCTTCCATGTGGATTTCTTTCTTTTTTTTTTTTTTAATTATCTTTGGCCCTGTATTTTCTTTTGACTCCTCCCTTTGAACTTTGGTCCTGCCCTTTCGTTCCCTTCGTTCCCACAAAAGTCTAGCTGATAAAACCCTTTTTCTCTGTGATAGTGCAGTCGGCTGGTTGACAAGAATCCTTAAACCCTTTAAGGGAGGGTTAGATACCTCAGTGGTCAGAGCACTTGCTTTTCCCGGCTAAGGGTTCAGCAGCATGGAGGTGGTTCCCGTTGGTTGGGTGACCGTTTGTGTCCCTTGGTTCGTCATTCCCCAGCCCCCCACTGTAAATGGTCCTCCCCTCTTTGGGTGGGAAGGTTAAAGCGAGGGAGGAAGATGGGCCCCCCCTAAATGTGGCCCTGGAGAAGTGGGTTCTGAGCTCGTTCCCTCGACCAAGGTAGGGCCCCCTTCTTCCCGGGGGTTTAGGTGTTTGTAACTTGGGGTTTTGGGGGGTTAGTGATTTCTAAGATTTTTGTCATAAAAACCCGATCTTAATTTGAGATCTATCGGTTTATGCCCCAGTTTCTCAGGATTTTAGTGACCCAAAAAATGTGTGGATACCTTTTTTCGTCAAAACCTAGATGCAACTGCCTTTTGTGTTGTCCGGAGGAAAATCCGTTCTTTCCTTTTAAACCCCCCTGACAAGTCGGCCCCAGCATCCGCTTCGGCATGGGGGGGAAAATTATTTCTTTTAAGTCTTTCTGGGGTATAGGGGTTTGCTGTTTTCAAGATTTTTCCATCCCCCCCTGGTCTGGTTCAGAATGAGGAGATAATTTCCTCTTCCTTCTCCTTCTCTTATCTTGGGTTTAAGTTTTCCCCACTGTGTCGTGGTGTGGTCAGTAAGCTAACGGTTAAAAAAATAAACCGATCTAATCTTTAAGATTTTTTACTTGGTGTGAGGTTTGGGTGGTTTTTTAAATTTAAATCTTTTTCCCTGTTAAATCTTTTGGTGTTCATTTCCTTGAAGACTTTTGAAAAGCTGTCAAAAGGGGTGTAAAGTGTGGGGGGTGGGTGGGGGTG
>CM060348.1:24427696-24430196 GCA_030674155.1 Stramonita haemastoma
CCCGTGTTTTCCTCTTGATTTCAGCCATGTGGATTTCTTTCTTTTTTTTTTTTTAATATATCTTTGGCCCTGTACTTTCCTCTTGACTCTCACCATCTTGATAACTTTGGTCCTGTCCTCTTCCGCTTCCTTCGTTGCCACAAAAGTCTAGCTGATCCAGAACCTTTACTCTGTGATAGTGCAGTCGGCTGGTTTGACAAGAATCCTTCAACCTTAAGGAGAGGGTATAGATACCTCAGTGGTCAGAGCACTTGCTTTTCCCCGAGCTAAGGTTCAGCAGCATGGAGTGTGGTTCCCAGTTGGATGGGTGACCGTTTGTGTGCCTTGGCTTCAGTACAGTTCCCCAGTCCACCCAGCTGTAAATCGGTGCCTGCCCTCTTTAGGTCAGGGAAGGTAAGAGACGAGGGAGAGAAGATGGGCGCCGCCCTCAATATGCTGGCCCTAGGAGAAGCTGAGGTCTCTGATGCGTCGTTCCCCTACGACCACATAGGTATGGGACACCTTCATCTTCACCTGGGAGTTTAGGTGATTTGTAACTCTGGGGATATGGGGGTTAGCTGATTTCCTAGAGTTTGTCATCAACCCGACTCTTAATTTAGAGATCTATCAGCGTTTATGCTCCAGCTTCTCTCAGGATTTTAGCTGATCCACAACTGTGTGGATATCCTTCTTCTTCGTCTAACGACTCAGACTGCAACTAGCCTATTGCTGTCTGTCTTACGAGGAAAATCCGTTGCTTTGCCGTTAAGCGCCTGACAAGTCATGGCCCAGCACTCCGACTTCGGCATGGGAGAGAATTATTATCTTTTAAGTCTTTCTGGGGATAATAGTGGTTTGCTGCTTTTCCCAAGAGTTTTCCATCCAAACCCCTGTGTCTCACGGATTCAGAATGAGGAGATAATTTCCTCTCTCCTATCTCCTTCTCTTGATCATCTGCGGTTTAAGCTTTCCACTGTGTCAGTGTGTGTGGTCAGCTAAGCTCAACCGGTTAAATAAATAAACCGTATCTAATCTTTAAAGATTTGTCTACTTGGTGTGAGGTTTGGTGTGTGCTTTTGTAATCTAATCTTTTTCCCTGTTAAAATCTAGTTTGGTGATTCATTTCCATTGACATGACTTCATGAAGACTGTCAAAAGAGAGGTGTAAAGTGTGGAGTGTGATGTGAGTGTGGTGTGTGTGTGTGTGTGTGTGTGTGTGTGTGTGTGTGTGTGTGTGTTTGTGTGTGTGTGTGGTGTGTGTGTGTGTGGTGTGTGTGGGAGTGGGTGGAGTGTGTGAGTGAGAGAGGAGAGAGAGAGAGAGAGAGAGAGAGAGAGAGAGAGAGGAGAGGAGAACGAAGAGAGAGAGAGAGATAGCACCAACAAGCATACCACACACACACACACACACACACACACACACACCACACACACCACACAACACACACACACACCACACCAACCACACAACACACACACACACACCTACACTACACACACACAAAACACACACACACACCACACACACACACACACCCCCCACACACACACACAACACACACACACAACACACAACTACACACAACACACACAACACAACACACAACACACCACACACACACACACAACACAACACACACACACACACACACAACACACACACACACACACACAACACACACACACACACACAACACACACACACACACCCACCCCGAAGACACACAGACAGATTGATAAGCTTAGACGCATCATCTGGATATAAGGACGCCCAATTAATTTAGCTTTCCTCCCCCCCCCCCCCCCCCCTCAATCAATACATGTATAGCTGTAGCTGTTAGCAACTGGTTTCTGGCTGTGATACTTCTCTCCCCCTGTCTTGTCACCTAGTTACTTCCCCCTTTTCCATCCTTTCTTCTTTTCTTCCTAACCATCGCACCATTGTTGTACCGTATGTACACCAACGACTAAGCCTAACAATAGATAGAACTTTATAAAAATGAAAAGAAAACGTGAGGAAAGAAAAGATTGAAACAAACTTAACAAACAAAAAGGAAACAGAAGAGAAAGAAAGAAAGAAAGAAAAAAAAAGAAAGAAAGAAGGAAGGAAACAGAAGGAAAGATGGAAACAGCTGAGGAAAGAAGGAAAAGAAAGAAAAGCTTAGACACAGGAAAGAAAGAAAGAAAAAAAACGAAAGAAAGAAAGAAAAAATAAAGAAAGAAAGAAAGAAAGAGAAAAATGGAAAAGTTGAGGAAAGAAAGAAGGAAGAAGAAAAGAAAGAAAGAAAGAAAGAAAGAAAGACAGACACAAAGAAAAAAAGAATGGTATTTTTGACATAGCAACTCCTTCCTTCTATTAATGGAGAGAGAGAGAGAGAGAGAGAGAGAGAGAGAGAAGAGAGAGGAAGAGAGAGAGAGAGAGAGAGAGAGAGAGAGAGAGAGAGAAGAGAGAGAGAGAGAGAGAGGAGAGAGAGAGAGAGAGAGAGAGAAGAGAGACAAGCACGAGAGAGCGAGAGAGAGAGAG
>CM060348.1:24469188-24474188 GCA_030674155.1 Stramonita haemastoma
AAAAAGGACAAAACCAGAAAGAAAATATAAAGTTTAAGGGTTCAAAAACAAGACAGCAGAATAGGGAATAGAAATGGATTACACTCTTAAGCTTTTTAAATGAAGATTCCAAAACGAATACAAAACAAACAAAAAAACCCAAAATGATAATGATTGGATGGGAAAAAGAAAGAAGAAGAAAAAAAAAAGATGAGGAGAATGGATCAGTTGGACATCTGAGAATAAAACACTAAAAAAAGGAAGAAAGAAGGAACGAAATTACACAACAGAAGCAACACTATATGTGTGCTGCTGCCATAAAGAGAAATAAAGAAGAAAAAGAATATCAGAAAGAAGAAGAGGGAGGAAGGGAAGGGAGGAGGAGGAGGAGGAGCAGGAGGAGGAGAAGGAGGAGGAGAAGGAAGAGGAGGAAAAGGAGGAGGAGGAGGAGAAGGAGGAGAAGGAGGAGGAGAAGGAGAGAGAGAAGAAGAAGAAGAAGAAGAAGAAGAAGAAGAAGAAGAAAGAAGAAGAGAAGAAGAAAGAAGAGAAGAGAAGAAGAACAAGAAGAACAAGAAGAACAAGAAGAACAAGAAGAAAGAAGAAGAAGAAAGGAAGGAGCTAAACAGATAAAGCAAAAAGAAACTTGCCTGACAGACAACAAAGGAGTGCTATTATAGACGGATTTCGTTTTCTTCTGTTCACTTTACTCTATGAAATAATCATCGAGGTAGCAAACTGTACAGCTTTTCTTGACAAATTCCTCCATTTACATTCGTGTAGGGGGCGGGATAGCTCAGTTGTCAGAGCACTTGCTTTCCCCAAGCTAAAGTTAAGCAGCATCGAGCATGGTTACCAATTGGGTGACTGTGTGCACGCCTTGGCTTCAGTACAGTCCCCCGATAGGGAAACAAACACACGAGCAAAGATATAAAGGGGGGAAATTGTGGCGCTGGTCTTCTGGCGACGTACAACACATTCCCCAGAAGAGAGCAGCCCCCGAATTTCACCTAGAGAAATCTGCCGTAACTAAAAGTGGCATTCATTTAAAAAAAAATAATTAAAAAAAATTTTAAAAAAAAAAAAACTTTTCCCGCTTCTCATCTCGAGCTCAGAAGTTTACCAATGGTGAGTTATTTTTCTGTATGCAACAGTTTTTGCCCACCATTAAGGTGACAGCATTCTGATTTCGAGGATAAGATAAGGATTTAAAACTGTTTAAAAAAAACAAAACAAAAAAACAGAGCCTCTGGAATAGGTTTAAATAAGATTTAATTCAGAAATCAGAATAAACATTGGGAGCAACAAAAACAGAATTTTGGAATCATAATAGCAACAACGAGCTTGTAGCTTATGGTGTGAGAATGACACACACACTTGACACTATACTTCAGACAACAAGCTTATATCCCCTAGTCTTTCGGATGAGACGATAAACCGAGGTCCCGCGTGTTACACATCATTATTTAGCGCACGTTAAAGAACCCACGGCAACAAGGGGCTTGTCCCTGGCAAAATTCTGTAGAAAAAAAGCCATTCTAATAAGGAAACATAGACATTTCCAGACAGGAAAAAGAAAAGGAGGGAGGGGGGGGGGGGGGGGGGGTAGGGCTGCACTTGTGGCCACGCGTTCTCCCCGGGGAGAGCAGCCCGAATTTCACGCAGAGGAATCTGCTGTGACATAAAGTGGTATAAATAATTAAATGAATAAATAAAATAAATAAATATGGTGTGAGAATGACACACACGCACACTTGACACTATACTTCAGACAGCAAGCTTGTAGCTTATGGTGTGAGAATGACACACACACACTTTGACACTTAAAAAATACTTCAGATGTCTCTCTCTCCTTTTTACCCCAACGCGGAAAACAATTGATCTCAACATCTCACCAGCGAATGCTCTTTTTATATAATAACATCCCGCGGTGCTCTATTTTTAACCTGCAAACGAAAACCCTGACATTTTCTTCTCATGGCTGCTGCTGCAAGAATAGTTTGCCATCGCCTTATATGGAGGGAGGCAACTCTTAAAGGCACATTGGGTGTGGTCTCCCTTTGCTTTTGTCATTGACGTCAAATGGTGTTAGTTTCTCTCTCTCTCTCTCTCTCTCTCTCTCTCTCTCTCTCTCTCTCTCTCTCTCTCTCTCTCTCTCTCTCTCTCTCTCTCTTTCTGTATGTTGTGTGTGTGTGTGTGTGTGTGTGTTGTGTGTGGTGTGTGTGTGTGTGTGTGTGCTAGGAAAGAGAGAGAGAGAGGGGGGGGGGGAGAAGTGTGTATAATATATATACATATATATATATACATATATATATATATATACATACATAAATATATATAGAGAGAGAAAGAGGAAAATATATATATAAACATTATATAATATTATTATACATATATATAAATAGAGACAGACAGACAGACAGGATTTCTGCTGACATGCTGATCTGATACAGGTGCCAGATATTACATTGAAAAAATGTTCAACCATCAAGAAAGTGAAGAACTTCTGCAACACCCCCCTCCCCCATCTCTCTCTCTCTCTCTCTCTCTCTCTCTCTCTCTCTTCTCTCTCTCTCTCTCTCCTCTCTCTCTCTCTCTCTCTCTCTCTCTCTCCACTCCAGCGCCTCCTCTTTGTATGTGTATGTGTGTGTGTGTGTGTGTGTGTGTGTGTGTGTGTGTGTGTGTGTGTGTGTGTCTGTGTCTGTGTCTGTGTCTGTGTCTGTGTGTCTGTGTTTGCGTGTCTGTGTGTCTGTGTCTGTGTGAGTCTGTATCTGTGTCTGTGTGTCTGTGTAAATGGGGGTAGGGGGAGGTTGAGGGATATATGTGGCGCTCCACCACATAAAGAGAGATCAATTGTTAGTTGACATTTTATTAATCTGCAATGAAATGGCTATATATCAGAAAAAAAGATTGAAAATCAGACAATTCTATGAAAAGTTATTACAATTTGAAATGATACACTGCAGGAAATGACAAAAAGAGAAACGGACAAGTTTAGCATCATAATAAATGGTCAGAATGAGGACTTGGGTATTTTTAAAGCACGTTTAAAAGCAAAAGGATACAAAATTATGACTTGATATTCCATTACAAGGTAGAATAATGGCTGTAGTTTTATAATCAATCAAAATCTGAAAATTACCGACTTGATTGAACCCACCTCCTTTTAATGGCTTCTAGTGGAAAAGTGGGTTATGTGCTAAGTGACTCATTTCGTGGTGGAACGTCACATATACTTTTGTAGTGGTAAGGTGTTTAGCTTATGATATCATACTTGAATTTTAATCCTTTAAGTCCAGAGTGTCCCTCTGTCTCTTTCTTTGTCTCTCTCTATACTGTCTGTCTGTCTGTATTGTATGTATTTACTATGTGTGTAGGTATGTATATGTATGTACGTATGTATGTATGTATGTATGTATGTATGTATGTATGTATGTATGTATGTATGTATGTATGTATGTATGTATGTATGTATGTATGTATGTATGAATGTATGTATGTATGTATGCATGTATGTATGTATTGTATGCATGTATCTATGGTGTGTATGTATGTATTGTTATTGTGTATAATACGCTTTTCGGAAGAGTAAGCCATTGTGTGCTTGTGGGAACGGATGACAAAATTGACAAAACTGCATACACACGGGGAGTGGATGTAAAAAAAAGCACATGAGAGCTTATTCCATTATCCTTGAAATAAAAGAAATAACAATAATAACAACAAACTGACATGGCTTGTTAAGAGTTTATCACGGCAGAAGACAAGTCTCAACACAACATCTAAAAGCATAACAACATTTTCAATGAGGTAGACCTTGGCAATTAATGACATCAATAACTGCCAAGAGCGTTTGACCCGGGCCATGATCTGTATCTGTGACAGGCGCATTCTGGCCCAGGGCAAAAGCTGTGTCAGTTATTATTGATGTCAGTTCCAATCCAATCCAATCATGTTGTTTATATTTTCTCCTGGAGTTAACATCAGGGCTGTCTCCACTCTCCCCAAAAGTCCTCGGATGAGACTATAAACCGAGGCCCCGTGTGCGAACGCACGCAGAACATCTTGCGCACACGTTAAATCTGTTCCGCTTTTCGTAAGAGTAGGCCATCGTGTGCCGGTGGGAACAGATGACATTTACAAAACTACATACACACGGGGACTGGATATAAAAAAAAAAGCACAAGAGTGCTTATTCCATTATCCTCGTTAAAAAAAAAAAATAAAAATAAATAATAAAAATATAGCCCCACCAACCACACAGGCCATATCGGGGCTGTCACCTCGTGACATTTCTAAAAACTCAGGATTTAAAAACTGTGCAGCTATATACAGATTAAAACGGGGTACAAAAACAGCTTAACTGTCCTTGCTAGTATCGACACCCTGGTCAACCATAAGGTCAGCCCAGGATGGTCACCGCGTTGTGGGGAAAAGCCACATCAATCAGGCTACACATAAAACGAGATACAACCAACACCAGATTCCCTTTATAGGTGAGACAATAGATAGGGCGTTTCACTTCAATCCCTGAGGATTATGGGCATACATTTTCAAAATGTTACCAGTCAACAATTCGTAAAAAAAACACCCAACCACGGTTACATATTGCATAATAATTTCGAGGATGATGGAATAGGCACTCTTGTACTTTTTTTTTTTTACATCCAGTCACTGTGTGTATGCAATATGTCAAATTTTGTCATCCATTCCCGCCGGCACACAACTGGACTACTTTTCCGAAAAAATTATGGAACGGGTTTTAATGTGTGCGGCAAGATGTTCTGCATATCCGATTAATGATAGCTCATGATGAAATTGTAGTCTATTGCTATCATTTACTACCAGTCGACAACAATACTACTGCCATTGCCCAGCTGCAACAAAACCACCACACCACCACCACCCCCACCACCCACCACCGCACAGCAGCAGCACCAGCAGCAGCAGCAGCAGCAGCAGCAAGAGCACGGCAGCAGAACAGAGACATTATAAAAATCATGTTATTAGTGAACAAGACTTAA
>CM060348.1:24481688-24489188 GCA_030674155.1 Stramonita haemastoma
AGAGAGAGGAGAGAGAGAGAGAGAGAGAGAGAGAGAGAGAGAGAGAGAGAGAGAGAGAGAGAAGAGAGAGAGAGACAGACAGACAGACAGACAGACAGACAGACAGACAGACAGACAGACAGACAGGCAGGCAGGCAGGCAGCAGGCAGCAGGCAGGCAGGCAGAGCAGGCAGGCAGGCAGCAGGCAGAGACAGACGAAGACAGACAGAACAGAGAGAGGCAGACAGACAACAGACAGAGACAGATAAAAGACAAACAGACAGACAGAAACAGAGAGGAAGACAAAGACAGAGACAGACAGAAGACAGGCAACAGAGACAACAGAGAAGAGAGAAAAGAAAAAGAGAGGATGGGACAAAAAGAAAGAACAAGCAGCACAAGCCTTGTAAACACTAGACTTCAGAACACATAAACGGCCTCTCAGAGCTAGGTGTTTTTTTTCCCCTTCTTTCTGTTATTTTGTTTAGCTCGGTCTTTTTTGTTGTTGGTAAAATACACTATTCTATAACGTAATAAACAACGACAAGACTCTTGAAAGTAAAACGAATTGTACAAATCAAATCAAATCAAATCAAATATTTTATTTCAAGGATATGAATAACCACCCATGTGGGTTGTTTTTTTAACATCCAATCCCCGCTGGGTTTTTTTTTTTTTTTACATCAAGAAAAAAAAGAGAGATTGTTTAAATGTAACCAGCAATGAGATTACACAATACACGAACGCACTCCTTTCTAAAAATTCCCTGAAACCCAAACCCAAATGATACCAATAAGGAAACCCATTCCATTTAAGATCTAAACACAATCTCTTGCAATCCGGTTCAGCCGAGTTCAGCCTATCAAATATGAATTATAGCTCATTCCTAAGCTATTTCAAGATTCGTTCGTGGGTTTTCCAACAGAACAAAAAGCCCAATTATTTTGGTCGATCTTAAACTAGACACACACAACACATACATACACACGCACGAACGCACGCGCACCACAACACACACCAACACACACACAGCATTTTCAACATTCATTCAACCACCATTATAAACACCACTTCTCTACTCTAAATAAATATTTTCAACAGCACTACCTGATCATATAATATATTTTTTTTTTTTAAAAAAGGAAAAAAAGAGAGAGAGAGAGAGAGAAGGAGAGAGAGAGAGAGAGAGAGAGAGAGAGAGAGAGAGAGAGAGAAGAAGAGAGGAGGAGGCAGGCAGGAGGCAGGCAGGCAGACAGGCAGCAGGCAGGCAGCAGACAGACAGACAGACAACACAACAACAACCAACACAACAACACAACAACACACAAAACAAACACCACAAAGATAGAGAGACAAGTACTAAACGACCTGTCAATAGATATCGACAAATATTATCCCATATCGCAAAATCCCAGTACACAAAGACCACACATCTCCCTAACCCGCTTGAATGCATGACTGCAGCCGTGAGTTGCATACCTGCTCTGAACCCTATCTTAATTCATCCACCCTGATCCAGCTATCGATAGAGAAAGAAAGTGTTGAGATAAATTGAGTAGTGGGGGAGAAAGGGGGGGGAGAGGGGGTAGAGGGAGTAGATTAGAAGGGGTGGAGGGTGAGGGTGGCGCAAGAAAAAAAAAAAGTGAGGGGGCTAGGAGTGTGTTAAGAGGTGGGGTGGGGTGAGAGAGAGGAGAGAGGGAGAGAAGGAGGAGACAGGAGAGGGGGGAGAGAGAGGGGGGTGGGAGAGGAGGGGGAGGAGAGAGAGAGAGAGAGAGAGAGAGAGAGAGAGAGAGAGAGAGAGAAGAGAGAGAAGAGGAGAGAGAGAGAGAGAGAGAGAGAGAGAAGAAACAAAGAAAGAGACAGAGAGAGAACAGAGACAGAGAGAGAGAAGAGAGAAGAGAGAGAGAGAGAGAGAGAGAGAGAGAGAGAAGAAGAGAGAGAGAGAAGAGAGAGAGAGAAAAGTGTAGGAAGGAGTAAGTGTGGGGGATGGGGGATGGGAATGGAGGTGATGTAAAGATCGATCTCCTGCCGATCAGGAAAATCGACAGACACGCTTGAGCTGATCTGTCATAGAGAGAATGGAAATTCTTTACACGAGAGGGGGAGGGAGAGAGGGGTCAATGGGTGGGAAGAGAGAGAGATCGAGATAGATAGATAATGATAGATACATAGATCTATAGATAGGTAGATATGTAAATATGGATAGACAGACAGACATATCTAGAGAGAGAGAGAGATTGACAGACAGACAGACAGACAGACAGACAGACAGACAGACAGACAAGACAGACCGACCGACCGACCGACCGACCGATCGACTGACCGATCGATCGATCGATCGATTGACGATAGATAGATAGATAGATAGATAGATAGATAGATAGATATAGATAGATAGATAGATAGATAGATAGACAGATAGATAGATAGATAGATAGATAGATAGATAGATAGATAGATAGATAGATAGATAGAATAATCTTTATTAGATAGATAGCTAGAAGAGAAAGACACAGAGACAGACAGAGACAGAGACTGACAGGTAGACAGAGACAGACGAGAGACAGACAAAGACAGACAGACAGAGACTGAAAGAGACAGATAGGGTAAGTAGGAAGAAGAGGGAGGAAGGGAGCGAGGGAGGGAAGAGAAAAACCCACCCACCCCCAAAAAATTAATACAAATAAAAAAAAAACCATATAACACACTAGACTGCACTGGATACCTATCAAACCACGCATACGTGAAAAGAAAAGAAAAATTCACGCACGAAGAACACGATAGCGATCTGTACAAAAGATCAAGACCCCACCCAGACCTCTTTAATCCTCGATACTCTACTATAGATCTTCACGTCTCAGTGTCAGGTGCATTACATTACATAGACTATATTATACCCCCACTGGTATGGTGTGTATCTTGCTTTACACCGCAGGTGGGTTTTTTTTTCTTTCCCTACAAAACGTTTTCTGTGTCTTTGTTCTTGCTTCTGTATATCATTTTCAGTTGCATGGAAGAGGGATTCACTTATAGATTTGGCTGGGATTGGTTTTGTTTGCTGGTGTGTTTTGTTTTGAGTTTTTTTTTTTGTTGTTGTTGTCGTTGTTGTTGCTGTTGTTGTTGTTGTTGTTTGGGTTTAGTTTTGATTTTTATGGGTGTAAATTGATTTTGAATTGTTGTTGTTGTTGTTGTTGTTGTTGTAAATGTTTGGTTTTAGTTTTGGTTTTTCTACGGGTGTAAATTGATTTTGATTTCTTTTGTTTGCTTTTCTGTAGGTTGATTTAGATTCGCTTGTTTCACAGAATGAGTGTTTTCTTTTTTCGTTGTATTAGTCTTCATTTTCATGGACTTGACTTACGCCTATGAATTCCCTGAGAAACAAATGGCCGCAACAACACCCCTCCAACGGACTCGGTTCTGGGAGATCCTCTTCAGCTCGGCCCACGTCATTCCGGCTGCCTTCGTCTCTGCTTCGACGCTTCTGCGCCAGGTCTGTTTTGGTCGACCCACTTTCCGCTTCCCTTGTGGGTTCCAGTCAAGGCCTGCCTGGTGGCATTGAAGCAGGCTTGCGGAGCGTATGGCCGATCCATCCCCATTTCCCTTTTTTGATCTAGGATTTATTGAAAGGGAGAATATTTTTTCTGAAACCGTAAAAAATGGGAACTGCTACTTTGCAACAGAGGGTGATGTGGAGTATTTGCGTTGCATGACTGATTGTAGCAGAAGGCTAAGAATGACCAAAACAAAACGAAACAAACACAGAAAGAAAATAAAAGCGAAAATAGACACACCCAAAACAATGCCTAAAAAGCACGCGCAACACACACACACACACACACACTCACAACATTAACGCGCTCGCGCTCGCGCGTGCACAACACACACACACACACACACACCACACACACACACACACACACACACACACACACACACACACACACACAATTTCCAAAAACCGACTACTGATCGATATAACCAAAAACGGGCGGTCAACATAATTATATGAAGAAAGAAAAAAAAAGGAACAGGACTTTGTGGCGTCTAATAACGTTTGTTGGTTGGGCCTTTCTGAGAGTCAGAGATCAAGTTCAGGTATATTCCAGTCAGAAGACTGACTTTGAACAGTCCCCATCCTGATTATAGAAGTCATGGTGGATTCTTTACAACTCTTTCATCTTATTGACTGACCCTAACTAGTAGCCCTCAGTGTGTTGATTTTGTTTCCTGTATCTGTCGTCTGTGTGTGTGTGTGTGTGTGTGTGGTGTGTGTGTGTGTGTGTGTGTGTGTGTGTGTGTGTGTGTGTGTGTGTGTGTGTGTGTGTGTGTGTGTGACTCTGTGTGACCCTGTGTATGTGTGAAAATGTAATATTTCTTTTACAAGATTCTACAGTCAGCGTGCATGAGTGTGTGTGCGTACGTGAGGGCGCGCGTGTAGATGTGTGTGAATTAATGTGCTTGTGCAAGTGTGTGCGCGCAGGTGCATGAGAGATGAGAGAGAGAGAGACAGAGACAGACAGAGACAGACAGAGAGAAAGAGAGAGAGAACAGACAGACAGACAGACAGACAGAGACAGACAGAGAGAAAGAGAGGAGAGACAGACAGACAGAGACAGAGACAGAAAAAAGAGAGACAGACAGACGGAGACACACAGATAGACAGAGAGAGACAGAGACAGAGAGAGACAGAGAGAGACAGAGACAGAGACAGAGACAGAGAGAGAGACTGAGAGAGAGACAGAGAGAGACTGAGAGAGAGACAGAGAGAGACACACACAGAGAGACAGAGAGAGACAGAGAGAGACAAAGACATAGACAGATAGACAGAGAGAGACAGAGAGAGAAAGAGGAAAAAGGCAACAAAAAGACAGACAGACAGACAGAAGGAATGAGACTGTGTCTGTGTCTTTCTGGATGTGTGCCTTGCAAGTTAAAATGTCTCCCTGTGTATTTATGCGTAGGTGTCTGTCGACCTGTCTGTCTGTCTCTCTGTCTGTCTGTCTGTCTGCCTGCCAGAACCGGTGCATGCATGCATTTCCACACCACAAATACAGCCTTCTTTTCTGACAACCCCATGTCGACATTTTGACAGAAACATAATTATGTGCTCAAAGAGATAGGAGGAACCGCTACAACCCCTAGCCCCACCCCCCTTATTTCCTACCCCTGGTGAAAATGAAAATAGACCAGGAAAAAAGAAGAAAAAGGAACAACAAATAGTACAGAAAACACTTACAGACAATCACCATTCAAAACAGATTCACGTATACATTTGTTGAATCAGCCTCTCCTTGCTTGCATGCTTGCTTGCTTGCTTGCTTGCACACACACACACACACACACACACACACACACACACACACACACACAACACACACACAAACACACACACACACCACCACACACGCACACGCACACGCACGCACGCACACACACATGCAAAACACATGCACACACATTGCAGAATCTTGAAAAAATATATAATTATTTCTCTTTCGCGCACGCGTGCACGCACACACATACACACACATCACACACACACACACACACACACACACACACACACACACACACACACACACACACACACACACACACACACGGACACACACACACACACGGACACACACACCCTCAATTTCTCTGTCTCTTTCCTTCTCTCTGTCTCTGTCTCTGTCTGTCTGTCTGTCTGTCTGTCTGTCTGTCTCTGTCTGTCTGTCTGTCTGTCTCTGTCTGTCTGTCTGTCTGTCTGTCTGTCTGTCTTCTCTCTCTCTCTCTCTCCTCTCTCTCTCTCTCTCTCTCTCTCTCTCTCTCTCTCCTCTCTCTCTCTCTCTCTCTCTCCTTTCCCCTCTCTCTCTCCCTCCCTCCCTCCCTCTCTCCCTCCCCCCCAAAATCTGGAACACTCCAATCAGCAAATGGACCCACAGTGATCCTTGTTCAATGGAGCACAGGCAGCGAGTGATAGAGGAAGAGCTAGAGGGCGGGAAAGGGTTAAGGAAAAAGACCGGGCGCCTGTACTGTAAGTAATCGCTGCAACGTCAAGAATGAGTTAAAAGATAGAAGCCGCGAACTGCTTAGTTAAGTATTTTTGTGTGTGGTAACATGTTCGCGCCGCGCATGCATGCACATGCATGCACACACACATACATACATGCAGGCAGACAGGCACATGTCATGCCACATGTGTCCGTGCACGTACACACACATACACATACACACAAACACGCACGCACACACACATGCACATACACAAATAAACACACACATACACATTTTGTCCTCCTCCGTACCTCACACACACACATGCACACACACGCAAGCACGCGCGCGCGCACACACACACACTCACACACACACACACACACCACAAACACACACTCCACACACACACACACACACACACACACACACACACACACACACACACACACACACACACACACACACACACACACACACACACACACACACACACACAGAGTCATCTATCTAGCTAGCTACATGGGATGATCTTTTTACGGTTTACAGTAAGAGGGGGAACAACAATTGGCACTTTTCTCCACACTCCCTCCACGATTGGTGATCTGTCTTCCGTGTACAGGAAAGAAAGTGAACAAAAGAAAGGAAGGAAGGAAGGAAGGAAGGAAGGAAGGAAGGAAGGAAGGAAGGAAGGAAGGAAGGAAGGAAGGAAAAGAAAGAAAGAAAGAAAGAAAGAAAGAAAGAAAGAAAGGAGAAAAGAAGGAAGGAAGGATAGAAGGAAGGAAGGAAGAAAGAGAATAAGAAAGAAAGAAAGAGAGAAAGAATGTATGTATGCAGTTTTGTCACTTTTCTTCATTCATCAATCATAACTCATTCATTGTTGATGTATTTATTTTGCTCATGATATGAATGAAGTAATTGTGTCCTCCCCAAGCTAAAACATATACATTGTGGCCCAAGGTTGATATACATTAAATCTTTTCAACATTCAGAATTCAGAGCCCCTCTCTCCCTCCCTCCCTCCCTCCCCCCCTCTTCTGTCCTGTCTGTGCTGTCTGTCTGTCTGTCTCCTGTCTGTCCTGCTCTTCTCTCTCTCCTCTCTCTCCTCCTCCTCCTCTCTCTCCTCACTCACTCTCTCTCTCTCTCTCTCTCTCTCTCCCCACCACCCCCCCCCTCTCTCCTAACACCACCACACCAAACACCAACCACACCTTCACTTCTCCCTCTACTCCCTCTCCCCACCATCATACCCACCCCCCACCCCCTCACGCAATTAGGCAGTGCATGGCAAGCCTCCCATCTACTCATCAAAAGTCCCTCTATTACCCCCCAACCTCCAATCGCTACCCAACTGTGGTGTCCTCACTTGATAGCTCCTCCCTCTCCATTCCCCTCCCCTCCACCTCTCTTCCCTCCCCTACCTACACAAAAGGTAGAGGCAGTGCACTTGGCAAAGCCCCCATTTACTGTCATTGCAATAGTTCCCTGATGTGACCGCCCAAGTCCTCCCCAAATCGCTTTACCCAGACTGTGGTGTCCTTC
>CM060348.1:24496688-24504188 GCA_030674155.1 Stramonita haemastoma
TAGTTCCATTACAGAATCATGGCCATAGGTTGGACGCCTCGGCAACTTTATGGGACGGATCACAACAAGAAAACAGAAGCAACAAGAGAAAACCAGGTCTGGGCTGGGGGAGACATCTTCAAAGATCTGTGGATGGAGGCTAGTGGCCATTACCCAACTTTAGAGGGGCATTTGGGGGGCGGTGGGGGGAGGGGGGGGTACAAGGAAATGGAGAGAACAAAAAAGTAGAAGGAAGAGTAAAGTAGAAGAATGATGGAAGAAAAAGTAAGGAGGAAGAGCAAAGTAGAAGAAGAAAGACAAAGTAAAAGATGATGGAATCAGCAACAAAGTAGAGGGAAGACAAAGAAGAAGAAGAAGGAAGACAAAGTCAAGGATTGGAAGACAAAGTGAAGAAGGAAGACAAAGTAGAAGAAAGAAGACAAAGTAAAAGATGGTGGAATCTTGAACAAAGTAGAAAAGGAAGACAAAGAAGAAGGAAGACAAAGTAGAAGAAGGAAGAAAGTAGAAGGAGAAGAGAATAGTAAGGAGAAGACAAAGTAGAAGAAGGAAGACAAAGTAGGAGGAAGAACAAAGTAGAAGGAGAAGAACAAATGAAGAAGAGAAGACAAAGTAAAGGAGGAAGACAAAGTAGAAGAAGGAAGACAAAGTAGAAGGAGGAAGATAAGTAGAAGGAGGAAGACAAAGTAGAAGAAGGAGGAAGACAAAGTAGAAGGAGGAAGACAAAGTAAAGAAGAAGACAAAGTAGAAGAGAAGAGAAGTAAAGGAGGAAGACAAAGTAGAAGAAGAGAAGACAAAGTAGAAGGAAGAAAAAGTAGAAGGAGGAAGAACAAAGTAGAAGAAGAAGACAAAGTAGAAGGAGGAAGATGAAGTAGAAGGAGGAAGATGAAGTAGAAGGAGGAAGACAAAGTAGAAGAAGGAGAAGACAAAGTAGAAGGAGGAAGACAAGTAGAAGAAGGAAGACAAAGTAGGAGGAGGAAGATGAAGTAGAAGGAGAAGACAAAGTAGAAGAAGAAACAAAGTAGAAGGAGGAAGAACAAAGTTGAAGAAGGAAGACAAAGTAGAAGAAGGAAGACAAAGTAGAAGAAGGAAACGAAGGAAGACAAAGTAGAAGAAGGAAGACAAGTAAAAGAAGGAGGAAGAACAAAGTTGAAGAAGAAGACAAAGTAGAAGAAGGAAGACAAAGTAGAAGGAAGACAAAGTAAAAGATGATGGAAGAACAAAGTAGAAGGAGGAAGACAAAGAGGAAAGAAGACAAAGAAGAGGAAGACAAAGTAGAATGAGGAAGACAAAGTAGGAGGAAGACAAAGTAGGAGGAGGAAGAAAAAGCAGGAGAGGAAGACAAAGTAAAAGGAGGAAGACAAAGTAGAAGAAGGAAGACAAAGTAGAAGGAAGAACAAAGTAGAAGAAGGAGGAAGACAAAGTAGAAGGAGAAGACAAAGTAGAAGAAGGAAGACAAAGTAGAAGAAGAAGAAGGAAGACAAAGCAGGAGGAGGAAAACAAAGCAGAAGAAGGAAATCAAAGTTAAAGAAGGAAGACAAAGTATGTAAGGAGAAGACAAGGTAAAATATGAGGGAATCTTGAACGAAGGAGAAGAGGAAAGACAAAGTAAAAGATGGCTGCAGCTTATGATGTACGGTGTACCATTCTTTTTCGTAACATAACAACACATTTCTACAAAAAGAAAAAAAACCGCCACAAACACTCCAAAATGGCAGAGACAAACTACGATTTAGACAAATGACCATCCTGACGATACACTTGCCACAACACACAAAAAAAAACCTCTTGCCATTTCTGAGAGCCACCACCCCCCTCCACCCATCCTCACCCACACATAAAGCAAAAAAAGAAGAAATGGAAAGTGAGTAAGAAGAATAAGAAAGTTATATGGAGGGAGTGCATGGAAGGGGTGGGTAGAGAGAGAGGGGGGAGGGAGGGAGAGAGACAGAAACAGAGACAGAGAGAGACAGACAGACAGACAGACACAGACAGACAGACAGACAGAAGGGGAAGGCGGGGAGGGAGAGAGAGGAGGAGGGAGAGAGAGGGAGAGAAAAGAGAGGGAGGGAGGGAGAGGAGGGAGGGAGAGGGAGGGAGAGAGAGAGGAGGGGGAGGGAGGGAGAGACAGAGAGAGAGACAGAGACAGAGTGACAGACAGAGAGAGGAGGAGGGAAGGAAAGAGGGATGGAGGGAGAGGAGGGAGAAAAACAGAGAGAGAAGGGGGGACGGAGGGAGGGAGAGACAGAGAGAGAGAGAGACAGTCAGAGACAGACAGAGAAAAGAGAAGGGAGGGAGGGAGAGAAAGAGAGAGGAGAGAGAGAGGGGGAGGGAAGAGAGAGAGAGAGAGACAGAGAGAGAGAGAAGAGAGAAGAACAGAGAGGGGGACAGATAAAAGAAAGAGACAGAGAGAGAGAGAGAGAGGGAAATGAGAGAAGGGTGGAGGGCAAGCGAAAGAAGGAGAAGCAGAGTCTCTTAACGTGACACTGTCGCCCCAAATACGTCACTCGTGTCCTTATCGATTATTCATAAGCACGTGCCAAGCCGCCCGGCGGCTAGGTCCGATGGTCGCAGAGAAGGAGAGAGAAGAGAGAGAGGAGAGAGAGAGAGAGAGAGAGAGAAGAGAGAGAGAGAGAGAGAGAGGGGGGGGGGGAGGAGAGCGAGACACACACACACACACACACACAACAACAACACACACAGCAACACAACACACACAACACAGGACAGAGAAACAGAGAGGGGGGAGAGAGAGAGGAGAGAGACACAGAGAGAGAGAGGAGAGAGAGAGACAAGAGAGAGAAACAGAGATGGGGAGAGAGAAAGAGAGACAGAACACAGAGACAGAGAGAGACAGAGAGAGGGAAGGAGAGGGGAGAAAGAGATGAGGAGAGGAGAGTGTGTGTGTGTGTGTGTGGTGTGTGTGTGTGTGTGTGTGGTTGTGTTGTGTGTGGTGTGTGTCTGTGAGGTGTGTGTGTGTGCCTGTGTGTGTGTATGTGTGTGTGTTGTGTGCGCGCGCGCGCAGTGTCTGTGTGTGTGTGTGTTCGTATGTGTCTGTCTGTCCGTCCACCTATGTGTGTGTTTAGGTTAGTGCACACATACGCGCGCGCACGCGTGTGTGTCGGGAGAGGGATGGGGGGGTCAGGGTCGAAGGCGATTCATAATCTTGAATCGTGTGCGTGCGTGTGATTGTGTGTGATTGTGTGTGATTGTGTGTGTGTGTGTGTGTGTGTGTGTGTGTGTGTGTGTGTGTGTCTGTCTGTGCTGTGTTGGTCTGTCTGTCTGTCTGTCTGTCTGTCTGTCTGTCTGTCTGTGTAAGTATGTATCTGTCTATGTATGTACACGTATGCATGCATGTGTATGCTTGTGTGTGTATATGTGCATGTGTGTGTGTGTCTGTCTATCTGTATCTGTGTGTCTGTGAGCGTGTCTGTGTTTCATGTGTATGTAAGTCTGTATCTGTCTCTGTACATGTATACACGTGTATGCGCGTGCACATTATACAGGAGGGGCGTGAGCATAGATGGAGTGAAGTCGGGGTCTGGAAAGGAGGTAGGGGGGAAAAAAGAAGACAAGGAAGAAAAAGAAACTCCCCCCCCCCCCCCCCCACCTGTCAGAAATGGGAAGGGCAAAGGCGCTTAACTTGACTGGCTTAGTCCCACAGGAGAATGGACATGCATATAACAACTACCTAACCTGAATGCATCGCTACTCTGAATTCTACACATGTAGAGACTACCAGAGGTAGTCTGTAGAGGAAGAAAAAAGAGGCAGAGCAAGGAAGAGATGGGAGGACAACAGCAGCGAATGGACAGGCCTGGAACTCAACAAAACCCTGAGAAAGGCAGAGCAGTGAGAAGAGGGGAATGGAGGTAACTGGTTGTTAAGTCTTCAAGGATGCGTGCCCCCACGGTCGCCAGACTAAGGGATGGATAGATAGATAGATAGATAGATAGATAGATAGATAGATAGATTAGATAGATAGATAGATAGATAGATAGATAGATAGATAGATAGATAGATAGACGACGGACGGACGGACGGACGGACAGACACAGACAGACAGACAGACAGACAGACAGATAGATAGATAGACAGAGAGACAGAGAGACAGAGAGACAGACAGATAGATAGATAGATAGATAGATAGATAGATAGATAGATAGATAGATAGATAGATAGATAGATAGATAGATAGATAGATAGATAGATAGACTACCGAACCTCATAACTGAGAGCATCTTTTGGCCTGGGCCCTGTGGGTCCACGGAATTGTGGGTTCCATTCTCGGAGGAGGCGTTTGTTTGATGAAATAACGGTAGGGTTGCTTATAATGACAGGATAGCTCAGTGGTCAGAGCGCTCGCTTCCCCCCAGTCAAGTTAAGCAGCATCGAGCGTGATTGCCAATTGGATGGGTGACCGTTTGCATGCCTTGGCTTCAGTACAGTCCCCCAGTTCACCCAGCTATAAATGGGTACCTGCCCTCTTTAAGGACAGGGAAGGTAAAGCAGCGAGGGAGAGGAGATGGGCGCCGCCCTAAATACGCTGGCCCCTAGAGAAATGAGGTATCTGATGCCTCGCTGCCCTACGACCACAATGGGACACCTTTACCTTTACTACTTACAGTCTCCCAGGGCAATTCTATAAGCGGATCTGTCAGTGCCTTCATTCCGAGTCTCTAAATCGGGAATCTCCGTTGGAGTATGAATATTATAAATCACAACACATGCCTTATTTTATTTTCTATGTATTCTCTCTGTCTCTCTGTCTCTCTCTCTCTCCCCCTCTCTCTCTCTCTCTCTCTCTCTCTCTCTCTCTGTCTGTCTGTCTTCTGTCTGTCTGTCTCTCTGTCTCTGTCTCTTCTCTCTCTCTCTCCCCCTGTTTCTCGCCCATCCCTCCCCGCATCTTTTTACTTCCCTCTCTCTGTCCATCTCTCTCTTTTTTTATTCATTCTCTCACCCCCCCCCCCCCCCCCCCCCTTTTCTTTTTCACATCCATTCTAAATTCAATCTGTATCCTAGCAGTGTGTATTTGATCCGAATCGAATAGAAGAAGGGAGAGAGAGAGAGAGAGAGAGAGAGAGAGAGAGAGAGAGAGAGAGAGAGAGAGAGAGAGAGAGAGAGAGAGAGAGAGAGAGAGAGAAGATCTAGAGCAGAGAGGAGGAATGCTGTGTAGAGAAGAGGTAGAGGGGTGAATATTATAGTGCATTTTGTTTTGTAATGTCTATATGTAATGTATGATTTTATTATTATTATTGATTATTATTATTAGAGGAGTAGTGTGTGTGTGTGTGTGGTGTGTGAGTGAGTGTGTAGTGTGTGTGTGTGTGTGTGTGTGTGTGTGTGTGTGTGTGTGTGTTGTTGTGGTGGCTGTTGTGTGTTTTTGTTGCTGCTGCTCGCTGCCCCTATACTTTCTCCTTTTTTTTCTCTCCCCTTTTTATCTGTCTCTCCGTTCTCTCCCTCTCTCCCTCGTCTCTCCTCTCCCCCTCTTCTCTCTCTCTCCATCTTCCTCCTCCCTGTCACTCTCCCCCTCCCTCCCACTTCTTCCCTCCCTCTCTCTCCCCTTCCCTCCCTCTCTTTCTCTCCCCCTCCCACCCTCCTAACAAGTTAAATCTCCCTCCCTCTTTCCTTCATTCCCTATCCCATCGTCTCAAAAAAGTTCAATCTGTATCCTAGCCTCTCTGTATTTGATCCAACTAACAAAACAACCCCAACCCCCCCCCCCCCCCCCCCCCCCCCCACCCCCCAAAAAAAAAAAAAATCATGGAATAATTTTTTTTGTAAACCGAAAAGAAAGAAAAAGAAAAGAAAATTGGGGTCTCCTTTTTTTCCCCCTCAAAACGATGAAGTTGAAGCCATTTTTCAGCTGACCGCGCGCGCCATCTTTCTCATTTCCGGGCAGACAACCCCTGGCACAGGGCCAGCACTCTGGTGTCACTTCCATTTCCCGGGGAGTTAACACAGAAGAGGGGTGGTCTGCCCCTTTTTGCTTACTCTCTGCCCCCCCCCTGTTTTTTTCTTCTAGATCTCGTCTCTCTGATGGTTTGTGTTTGTCTTTTGTTGTTTGTTTGTTGTAATGTTGTTGTTAATGTTGTGTTGTTGTTAATGTGGTTGTTTTTGTTGTTTTGTTAATGTTGTTGATGGTGTGTGTTAATGTGGTGTGTGGTTGTTGTTAATTGTACGTGTGTGGTGTGTTGTTAAAGTGGCTGTTGTTGTGTTGTTGTTAATGTGGCTGTTGGTTAGTTGTTGTTAATGTGGTCCGTTTTGTTGTAATGTGGCCGTTGTTGTTGCTAAGGTGTTGTTGTTATGTTTTTTGCTGTTGTTTAATGCGGCCGTATGCTGTTAATGTGGCTGTTTTTGTTGTTGTTAATGTGGCTGTTTTTGGTTGTTTAATGTGGCCGGTGTTGTTAATGTGACTATTTTTATTGTTTGCTGTTATTAATGTGCGCTGTTTTTATTGTTGTTAATGTGGTTCTTGTTGTTGGCGGATAGTCGGGAAAGTCGGGGGGTGGGGGGAGGGGGGTAAGGAAAAAAGGGTTTCTTATTGTTTTGTTCAGGGTTTCTTTAAAAAAGCTTCGTTCTTGTTCTCTGTCTGTCTGTCTATCTGTCCGTGTGTCTGTCTGTGTATTTGTCTGTGTGTATCTGTATCTGTGTGTCTGTGCGTCTGTCTGTGTGTCTGTCTGTCTGTCTGTCTGTCTATCTGTTGTCTCTGTCTGTCTGTCTGTCTTTGTCTTTCTCTGTCTCTCTGTCTCTCTGTCTTCTTCTTCTCTCTCTCTCTCTCTCTCTCTCTAACTCTCTCTCTCTCTCTCCCTCCCTCCTCCCTCCCTCCAAACCTCCAAACCTCCTCCCTTCTCTCTTTTTATTTTCTGCTCCTTGCACAAAACCTGACAGCAATGGGGAGATAATAGCAGTTCTTGGTTTCTAACATAGTTCATCTTGTGTGTTTATTTCTTTCCCCTTTTTCTCCTCTGTTGATCATTTTTAGACGAATTTTCTGGTTTTTTTTTGTTGTTGTTGTTCTTCTTCTTCTTGGAACTCTTTACTGCCTGGAAACTTATAGGCAGCTGGGGGGCATGCAAAGACGAGTGATAGCCCAGAAAGCGGTTTCTTCTTTTTCTTGTTTTTGTTCTCTCTTTTTTTTCTTCTTCTTCTTTGCATTTTTGTTCTTGTTGTTGTTGTTGTTGTTGTTGTTGTTATTTCTTCTTCTTCTGCTTCTTCTTCTTTGCATTCCTCTCTTCTTTGCTTCTTATTCTTCTTCCCAACAAAAGCGAATCGATGCTTATCCAATGTACCATCTGAATAAAAATTTGATTTGATTTGAATTTGATCCTCCTCCTCTCTCTTTTCTTCTTCTTCTTCTTTGCATTCTTCCTTCTTCTTCTTCTTCATTTTTTTTCTTACTTCTTCTATTATACTACTACTTCTTCTCTTCTTTGCATTCTTCTCCTTCTTCTTTGCATTCTTCTCTCTTCTTCTTTGCATTCTTCTCCTCTCTTTGCATTC
>CM060348.1:24525006-24532506 GCA_030674155.1 Stramonita haemastoma
TACGGGTCCCCATTTTCACCCACTGTAAATGGGAAAAGATACCCCCTGTTTTTAGGGGGGGGGAAAGGAAAAGCAGGGGGAGGGGTTTTGGGCGCCCCCCCTCAATTCCCGGGCCCCTAGACGGGGGGGGGTCTCTGATGCCTCGCCCCCCCCTACACAAGGGGGGTTTTGGGGACACCTTTACCCCCCCTTTTTTTTATATTTTTAAATTAGTACTTTATTTTTTTTGGGGGTTTTTTTTTTTATTCTTGCATTTAATTTTCAAAAAGGAGGGGGTAAGGGGGGAATTTCTGAATATTTTTTTAAAAAAAGATTTCGGGGGGGTCCCGGCCCGATGACACAAAATTTTTTTTTGGGTTTTTTCTCTAAATTTTTTCCCCCAGTTTTCCTTCTTCCTTTTTTTATCTTGTTTTTTCTTTTCCCCCTTTCTTTGTATTCTCGTTTTTTTTGTGGGGGACTGGATGTAAAAAAAACACAGGGGGTTTTATTCATTTCCTCGAAATAAAAAATTTTTTATTTGGACTGTTTTGTTCTGTTTCTTTTTTTGTTTTTTCTCCCCCCCTTTTCTTTTTTGACCCCTTCTTTTCTTTTTTTTTTTCTTCTTTTTTTTTTTCTTCTTTTTTTTTTTTCCTTTTTTTTTTTCTCTGCTCTCTCTTTTTTCTTTCCCCTGACAATACATCCATACTTTCCTTCTCTTTCATGTTCATCTTTTTTTTTTTTCTCTTCTCTTTTTCCCCGTCACGTCCTTTTTCTTCTTTTTCTTTTCTTGTTCTCCTCTTTTCTTGATCTTCTCTTTCTTTTATCCTCTTTTCCTTTCATCTTCTTTTTCCCCTTTCATCTTTTTTCCTATTCATCCTCTTTTCCCATTTTCTCTTTTTGACCCTTTCTCTTTCCTTTTTACCACCAGTCTCTGTGTTCAGCCCCTTTTTTTTTGTTCCTTGCTTCCCCCCCCCCCTCCCCCCGCCCGTTTTTCATTTCTCGATTTTTTTTTCTCTCTTCTTTTCCTATTAATTTTCTTCCCCCCTCTCTCTCTCTCTCTCTCTCCTCTCCCCTCTCCTCTCTCTCCTCCTCTCTCCCCATCTCCTCTCTCCTCTCTCTCCCCTCTCCTCTCTCCTCCTCCTCCCTCCCTCCCCCTCCCTCCCCCCCCCCTCCCTCCCCCCATTCTTCCCCTTTTCCTTTTTTTTTCCTTTGCGCACAAGTTTTTCCCTCAGCCCCCCGGGGGGGACTATTTCCTTCCGCGAAGGGGAAGTAAACGATCAACCTCCGGAAATCTCGGGGCAGGGAAGGGGCACAACAACACGGCGTGCTTTTGACTGTGTTTCGTCGCCCCCCCCTTTGTGTGGGCTGAGATCAATCACGTGACAAGAGGCGGAGGCCGGCAAACAGTAATTCCCCTTTTCCAAATTGGGGGGAAAAGGGTGGGAAATGTGGGATAGGATTAGCCGTTTTGGGGGGGATTTTTGGGGGGGGGGGGGGGGGGGGGTGCTCCTCCTCCTCCTCCTCCTCCTCCTTCTCCTCTCCTCCTCCTCCTCCTCCTCCTCCTCCTCCTCCTCCTCCTCCTCTTCCTCCTCCCTCCTCCTCCTCCTCCTCCTCCTCCTCCTTCTTTTTTCTTCTTCTTCTTCTTCTTCTTCTTCTTCTTCTTCTTCTTTCTTCTTCTTCTTCTTTCTTCTTCTTCTCCTCCTCCTCCTCCTCCTCCTCCTACTCTCCTCCTCTTCCTCCTCCTCCTCCTCCTCCTCCTCCTCCTCCTCCTCCTCCTCCTCCTCCTCCTCTTCCTCCCTCTTCCTCCTCCTCCCTTTGATTTCTGTTGTCTCTTGTTTACCTCTCTCATTAAAAAAATTCTTTGGTTTCTTCTTTTTTCCTTTCTTTGTCTTTTTCCCCCTTTCTTTCTTTGTATCGGTCTGTCTGTAAGTCTTTTCAGGAAACTTTGTCTTCTTCTGTTCCTGTCAGTAGAATAGATTAGTATTTGTTAGCTCTTTTTTAGGGGGTATGTGTGGGATGGATGTGTTTGTTTGTTTGTTTGGGGAGTTTTTGTCTTGCTTGATTGATTTTATTAGAGGGAGGGGGTTCATGTTTTTTTTGTTGTTGTTGTTGTTCATTGGGTTGGAGGGGGTGGGGGTGTTGAGGGGGTTGTTTGTTTGGGTTGGGGGTGTTTTGTTTTTGAGTGGGGGGGGGGGGTAGAGTTGGGGGGGGGGGGGTAGAGTTGGGCGAGGGAGAGTTGGAAGAGAACAGTTTCTTTTTTATTGCTGGATTTTTTTTTTGCTTAACTTCTTTCTTTCTTTTTCTTTTTTCTTGGGGGTGGGGGAGGGGGGGGGTTAGGAGGAGGAGGGAAGTGGAGAAAGGGATGGGTTGAAGAGCGTGTTAGTGTTTTTTGTTTTTTGTTTTGTTTTGTTTGTTGTTGTTTGTTTTTCTTTTTCTTCTTTTCATTTCGGTTCCTTCTCCTCTTGACTATCATCATAAGCACTGTTGTTGTTTGTTGCGATGCTTCTTCGCTCTGATCTGACGTCACACCAGTTAATACTGCTGACAAAAATAGATCCAAGGGGTGGAGATTAAAAAAAGAAAAGAAAAAAAGATGGCTCCCTGCGTCTGTCTCTTGTTTTTAAAAATGGCAGCGTTACGATGCTATGATTAGGTTTAAGGGGTCCTTTGCCATTTTTTGAGTCCGCACTGAAGAAAACTATAAAGAAAAAAAGCTCCTTTGCTTTTTAAGTCCACACTGGAGAAAACTAACTAAAAAAAAAAAAACAGAGGTGGAAGGGGGAGGGTAAGGGTAGTGAGTGGGGAAAGGGGAGGGGAGGGGAAGGGGAGACTTTGACTCTGAATAGCATCTTAGTTGTTTTCCCAAAACAAAACAAAAAATTTTAGTCTTCTGTTTGTACAGTCCAATGCGAAGTTGCCTCCTCTCTCTCTTTCTTTGATTTGGGAGACAATGACAAAGGGATGACGCAATTCTTTGTTGGTGATGTGGTGGTGGGTGGGTGGGGGGGGGGGGGGGGTGGGTGATGGTTGTTTTGTTTTGTTTTGTTTGCTGATTTTGATCTTTAGCTTCGTTTTTCGTTTCTTCTTTCTTTTCTTTTTTTTTTTTTTTTTTTTTGCTGTTGTTTGGGGGGGTGGGGGGGGTTTGTTTGTTTTTTTTAGCATTGTGGAGAATCTTACCAGGTTTTGTTTCTAATGGGTTTTTTTTGCATTCTTTTTGCTGCTGTTGCTTCTTGTTCTCCCATCCTCCTCCTCCTCCTCTCCCTCCTCCTCCTCCTCCTTCTCCTCCTCCTCCTTCTCCTCCTCCTCCTCCTCCTCCTCCTCCTCCTCTTCCTTCTTCTTCTTCTTCTTCTTCTTCTTCTTCTTCTTCTTCTTCTTCTTCTTCTTCTTCTTCTCGCAATTCCTCCTCTCCTCCTCCTCTCTTCCTTCTTCTTCTTCTTCTTCTTCTTCTTCTTCTTCTTCTTTCTTCTTCTTCTTCTTCTTCCTCCTCCTTATTCTTCTTCGCAGTTCTTCTTCTTTTGCAGTTCTTCTTCTTCGCAATTCTTCGCATTTCTTCGTAGCTCTTCTTCTTCTTCTTCTTCTTCTTCTTCTTCTTCTTCTTCTTCTTCTTCTTCTTCTTCTTCTTCTTCTTCTTCTCCTCCTCCTCTCTCTCTCTCCTCCTCCTCCTCCTCCTCCTCCTCCCCCTCCTTCTTTTTCTCCTCCTCCTCCTTTTTCTTCTTCTTCTTAGAAAGAAAACATCCCTTACAAAAGCATCAAAAGCACAACAACAACAACAGCGATAACAACTACATCAAGAAAGGAGCATAATTATTTTCTTAACACAAGTCCACTCATCCCATTCCCGCTGTTTAATCAATTCCATTCCCACAGTTCTCCTCCCCCACAACTTTCCTCCTAGCTGTGTAGGAAAAGGGGAAACTACTGCTGTTTGCAAGGCTCGGCCATTTTGTCACGTGATTGATTGATCCAGCCCCCAACACAACAGGGGAGACGATCAAAACACAGTCAAGTGCACATCCGTGTTGCTTGTGTCCCCTTCCGTTGACCCCTGAGATTACTCCGCGAGGTGTGATCCGTCTACTTCCGGCTAGTCGGGAGAGAGATTGGGGTGGAGGGGGGAGGGATTCTTGGAGGGGTTGATGATGATAAAACACTTGTGTGAACAGAGAATGAAAGTCAGTTAGACAGAAAAGAGAAGAAAAAAATTAATGGGTGACAAAGAATGAAAGTCAGTTAGACAGAAAAGAGAGAAAAAATAATGGGTGACAAAGAATGAAAGTCAGTTAGACAGAAAAGAGAGGAAAAAAAATAATGGGTGACAAAGAATGAAAGTCAGTTAGACAGAGAAGAGAAAAAAAATTAATGGTGGTGATGAATGAAAGTAAGTCAGACAGAAGAAGAGAAGAAAAAATTAATGGGTGGTGATGAATGAAAGTCAGTTAGACAGAAAAGAGAAGAAAAAATTAATGGGTGGCAAAGAATGAAAGTCAGTTAGACAGAAAAGAGAAGAAAAAAAACTAATGGGTGGTGATGGTAGGCGTTCTACTATCCCCGAGGGAGGACAGCCGGAATTTCTTGCATAGAAATCTGCCTGACTGAAAGTGGTGTAGGCTAAAATGTGAAAAGGAAAAATGTAGATGTTAGAAAAGGATTAAACTAGAAGTGTGAGAAGAAGAAAAGAAAGAACAAATATATATATATATATATATATATATATATATATATATATATATATATATATATATATATATATATATATAATGGAGAATATATCAGAAAAGAATGGAATTCGAAATGTGAGAGAGAGAAAAGAAAGATCAAATATGTGGACACTCCACCACATAAGGAGTCGGATTGCACAAGAGGTCAAATTTTAGTTATTGACATGCTATTAATCTGCAATAACATGGCTATACAATACATAAAACAGTTTAAAATTCTGACGATTCTATCAAAAGTTATCACAACTTGAAGTGATAGACTGTAGGAAATGACAAAATGAGAAATGTACAAGTTAAGCATCCTAATAGGTAGCCAGAATGAGGGCTTTGGTATATCTAAAACACGTTTAAAGGCTAAAGGAAACAATATTATGCCTTGATATTTCACTATAATGTACAATAATGGCTATAGTTTTATAATCAATCAAAATCTTAAAATCGACAACTTGACCCCCACCTGCCTTTAATGGCTCCTAGCGGAAAAGTAGGTAATGTGCTAAGCGACTCATTTTGTGGTGGAGCGTCACATATATAATAATAACTGACAATACATCAGAAAAGAATGAAAATTAGAAAGAGTGGGGGAGAGAAAAGAAAGATCAAATAGATAATTATAACTGAGAATATATCAGAAAAGAATGGAATTAGAAAGAGTGAGGGAGAGAAAAAAAAAGCACACAAAAATGTAAATGAGACTGTAGATTGGATGAGAAAGAGAAAAGAAAAAAAAAATAGAACCAAGAATATAAGTGATAGGAAAAACTACTGGAAAAAGGGAACGAGGGGGGGAGTTATGACTGAGAAAAAAAAGTGTTAATTACGAAGAAAGGAAATGGAGAAAGAAAGTGAGAAAAAATAGATAAAACTGGTGACCAGAAAAGAAAACCAGAAGATAGAAAAAAGAGAAAGGGAAAAAGCATAGATCTATATCCCAAAACGAAGAATACTGTAAAGAGATGAATACTGTAAAGAGATGAATAGAGACACTGCTGCTATCAGCACTGACAGTCTAGTAGGCAAAGGCTTCACAAAGAAATAGGAATGAAGCGAAAGAGAAGAGAAGCACGAGAAAACCACAGAAGTGACAAAAAAAAAAAAAAAAACAGAAAAGAAAGGGGAGGGAGGAAGGGGAGTGTGAAATGGCACAAGGCACAAAAGAAGATAATTTCTACGCTGTTACATATTCAGTAAACCCTAAAAAAAAAATGACCATTTTATCCAAAAACTTTCCTTTGTTGAGAACCCGTTCTTTTTTTGTAGAAATTGTTGTTACTGTTGTTGTTGTTGTTGTTATCGGTCTCCTTGTTTCGTCATCAGTCTTCTTCTTCTTCTTCTTCTTCTTTCTTTTCTTCTTCTTCTTCTTCTTCTTCTTCTTCTTCTCCCTTCTTCTCTTCTTTCTTCTTCTTCTTCTTCTTCTTCTTCTTCTTCTTCTTCTTCTTCTTCTTCTTCTTCTTCTCCTCTTCTTCTTCTCTTCTTCTTTCTTCTTCTCTTCTTCTTCTTCTTCTCTCGCAATCTCCTTCTTCGCATTCTTCTTCTTTTGCATCTTCATTTTCTTCTCCTCCTCCTCTTCCTCTTCCTTCCTCCTCCGTCTTCCTTCCTCCTTTTCTCTTCTTTCCGTCTTTTTCTTCTTTTCAGTTCATTTTCTTTCTTTGTACTCTCTGTCTCTGTCTAGTCTGTCTGTCTGTCTGTCTGTCTGTCTTCTGTCTGTCGTCTATCTACCTATCTATCTATCTATCTATCTATCTATCTATCTATCTATCTATCTATCTATCTATTATCTATCTATCCATCCATCTATCCATCTATTTATCTATCATCTATCTATCTATCTATCTATCTATCTATCTATCTATCTATCTATCTATCTTCTATCTCTCCCCTCCTTTTCTCCTCCCCCCCCCACCCTCTCTCTCTCTCCCTCCCTCCCTCCCCTTCCTCCCTCCCTCCTTGGTTTTAATTCCTATATTCTCTTCCTCTACCCTTCCCTTGGGTTTTCTCCTCACTTATGTTTTTCTTCATCTAGTTCCTCTTTTTCTCCTGTTTTTTTTTTTTTTTGGGGGGAGAGTACATCATTTTCTCTTGTCCTGTTCCTACTGCTTCTGATGCTTCAACTTTTTTTTTTATATCCTCCAAAGAAATCCAAGAGACGCCTCGCACTTTAAAAATATGGAAAAAAAATTCCCTTGAACAAGTTGGTATATGGAAAATTCTGAGACTGTATAAAGTTGCAAGGAAATGGCAGATCGTATTGCGATATTGAAATCAGCGGCGCCATGATGGATATGACTGTCTGTCTGACCCGCCATTTTTTCTCTCCAGGGGGGGGGTAGTTTATTATTGGGTGTGTTGCTTGACAGGGCACCGGTTTTTCTTCTTTTTTTTATATTGCGGCATACCTGTGAAATAAAATATCTAGGCAAAAGTAAACCAATAGAAAAAAAAACTCATGGTGTTTCCCGTTCATATTTTCTTTTTGGAGTTTTTCTTTCGATTTGTTTAAAAGGGATTGTTGTCGTTGTTGTTGTTGTTGTTGTTGTTGTTGTTGTTGTTGTTGTTGTTGTTGTTGGTGGTGGTGGTGGTGGTGGTGGTGGTGGTGTGGTGGTGGTGGTGTTGTATATATATATATATATATATATATATATATATATATATATATATATATATATATATATATATATATATGTATGTATGTATGTATGTATGTATGTGTGTGTGTGTGGTGTGTGTGTGTGTGTGTGTGTGTGGTGTGTGTGTGCGCGCTTGCTTGCTTGCTTGCTTGCTTGCTTGCTTTTCTTTTCTTTTC
>CM060348.1:24551910-24559410 GCA_030674155.1 Stramonita haemastoma
AAACAACAAAAAAAACAACAACAACAACAAAACAACACAAAACAAAAACAAACAAACAAAAAACAAAAAAAACAAAAAAAGGTGCAATGATTATAGATCAAACATGAGAATATGATGAAGTTAGAGACTGAAAACATCAATCCACCACCATCTATCGTCAAAATATGTCCCATAAAACATAAGATTTTGATAAAGGGTGAGAAAGAGCAACAACAACAGGTAAGAAATAAGACAGAGATACAATATTAAGGTAATGTTATAAAAAGGCACTCATTCAGAAACGAAAGTATGAAGTAAGAATCAATGAAGAATTTGATTTGAGTACAAAAAAAACAAACAAAAACCAATGAAAGCAAAAAAAAAAAAAATAATAATGATAATAATTAAAGAGCAAGCATGAGAATATGATGAGGTTAAATGACTGAAAACATCAATCCCGCCATCTATTATCAAAATAAGTCCCATAAAGCACAGTTTTTTTAACAAAAAAACCCCTAACTCACACACTCACACACACACACATACACACACACAAACACACACACACATACACATACATACACATACACATACACCACACACACACCACACACACACACACACACACACACACACACACACACACACACACACACACAACACACACACCTCACTTAGTCTTATGATTATAGTCATAAGATCATCATAATCTGAGAGAAGTGAGGAGGGAGAGGGCAGATAGTTCGAGAGGGGAGAAGTGTGTTTGTTATTTTGATTCATCAAGTAGATTAGAAGGTGAGTTTTTAAGGTTGTTAATGATTGATGCTGTTTAATTGAGTCAGGGAGGGAGTTCCATAGCGTATGGCCTGAGTATAGTAAGCTAGTTTTGAACAAGTCTATTCTTGGGATTGGGACACTTGGCTTTACCGTATTTCTGGAATGATTCATTGGGAATTTGTCTTTTAAGGATGTGGGGACATTTCCTGTCAGTATCTTAAACATCATGATGCCTTTGTTATATTTTAGTCTTTGGTGTAGGGGAAGGATATTTAACTGTGTATAATCCCTTCTAGCAAGGTCGTTTTCTTCAGAAGGACCAGTTTGAGACCACGTTTATACAGACTTAGTAATGGTTTCATGGTATTTGGCACTGGCAGGTCCCACAGGGTTGCAGCATAGTCTATTGAGGATTGTATATAAGCTTGAAAAAACAGTTTCCTTGAATGAAAATCGAGAAGTGTTTTTATTTTAATCAACTGGTAGACTTTTTTGGACAAGTATTTGCATAGGTGAGATATGTGGTAGAACCAGCTGAGATTTTCATCAATTGTCACTCCTAGAACTTTGTGGTGAGAGGTCTGTTCGATTGCTTCCTTTTTTATGTGAATTGGAAATAGTTTATGTGGTAAATTTTGTCGCTTTTGTCTGGTAGTGATAAGCATGCATTTTGTTTTTTGGGGATGGATAGTCATGTGGTTCAGTTCAGTCCATTTGACAAGGTCGTCAGTGCTTTTTTGTAATAAAGTTGTGAGATAGTCAATGTCATTATGGCTCGTATGTATGGTTGTGTATCTGCAAATAGTTCACATTTGGAATTGATATGTAGAGGAAGGTCACTTATGTATAATGAAAGAGAATAGGGCCAATATGGATCCCTGTGGTACTCCATAATGAATGGGCTTTAGTTTGGATGTTGATGTAGCTATTGAGACACACTGGTGCCTATTTGTAAGATATGAATCGAGTAGTCCTAGGGTTTTTGTAGAAATGTTATACAGGTTTAGCTTTTTAAGGAGAAGTTTGTGGTCAATTGTATCAAATGCTTTTTTGAAATCAACAAATAATACTCCACAAAATTTATTGTCATTGATGTTTGATAGCCAATTATCTACAAGACTGGTTAGTGCTGTATGACACGAGTGCTTTATTCTAAATCCAGACTGATTAGGATGAAGTAAGTTGTTGATTTCTGCATGATGGACTAAGTGTTTATTCATATGTTTTTCCAGTGGTTTTGAAAGGATCGGTATAATGGAGATGGGCCTATAGTTTGAAGGATCAGAAGTATCGCCAGACTTGTAGATGGGGATTACTTTAGAACATTTGAAGGCATTGGGGAAATAGTTCTTATCAAGGCAGAGGTTATATATATATGTTAGGGTGTCTGTGATAACTGGAGCTGATAATTTTAGTATACTGCTGTCTATTCCATCTAGACCACGTGTTCTTGATTGTTTGAGGTGAGTCAGATAGTTGTAGACCTCTGAGACAGACATGAAAGGTATGTGAAGTTTTGAAGGAATATGCTTTTCTTGGCAGTATTGTTTTAATTCATTAAGATCATTGGACTCTGAGTTATCATTGCTAATTAGGTTGGGAGAAACATTGATGAAGTGGTTGTTAAGCTTTTCAGCGGAGATGTCTTTGATTACATTTGATTTAGGAGTTGATTGATTGTTTGTTATTTGATTTATTGCTCGCCATACAGTCTTTGAATTTTGTTTGGAAGATAGTAGGTCTTGAAAATATTTCTTTTTTTCACGCCGTTTTTTGTGAGATTATGGCGTTTCTTAATTTTTTTGACTCATCATAATATTTGTGTTCTTTTAGAAGGTCTCTAAGATAACATGCTTCCTCTAGTTCCTTTGTGAGCCAAGGCGGTTTGGGGTTGTGTTTGATCCTAATGGTTTTAAATGGAGAATGTTTGTTATAGATTTCAGTGAACGTTTTTATCCAAAACTCAATGGCTAAGTCTGGATCAGTAATATTGAAGGTTTCTGAGAGTGTGGAGTTGCATAAGTCTATGAGAAAAAGCTGTTCATTAAACTTTGCAAAGGAACGATAGGTTAAAGTTTTATGGCCAGGTTTGGGAATTTTAGTTCCTTTTTTTGACCATGTGGCACAGACTGGGTAGTGATCGCTGCAGTTGTAGACAGGGACACAAGTTTCTATGATGTTTTCTGGGTTTGATACATAGATGTGGTCAATTAATGTGTTTGAATTTGATGTGACTCTTGTGGGAGATTTAACTAATTGGTGAAGATTGAGTGAATTCATAACTTGGGTCCATTGATTATGTACTTTTGTTAGGTCTATATTGAAATCGCCCAGTAAGATTATTTCCGAGATTCAAGTAGGACTTCGTTTATCATGGAGTCAAATTTGTCTATCCAATTTATTCTTTCACTTGGATTCCTGTAACAGAACCCCAACATAACAGGCCGTGTACCTTTCATGGAAACTTCAATCCAGATAGATTCTATTTCATGACGTTCTAGAGCGGGCAAACGTTTGAACGTTGAGAGAGAGAGAGAGAGGAGAGAAGAGAGAGAGGAGGAGAGAGAGAGAGAGAGAGAGAGAGAGAGAAGAGAGAGAGAGAGAGAGAGAGAGAGAGAGAGAGAGAGAGAGGAGAGAGAAGAGGAGAGAGATGGATGCAGAGGAGACAGCCGTATTATTATGGGATAGATTTCAGGCTTCGGAAGGAAGGGACGGAAGCCGTACAGGTTTGCTGTCTTGAAGTACATTTCGCCCATCGTGAAGCCATGACAGTGCTTTGTTCCTCTGTTCCTCTGTCTGCTTTTTGGTATGGAGTCTCTCTTCTCTCTCTGTCTTTCTCCCTTCCTTCCTTCCTCTCTCTCTCTCTCTGTCTCTGTCTGTCTGTTTGTCTGTCTCTCTGTCTGTCTATCTCTCTGTCTCTGTTTGTCTGTCTCTCTCTCTCTCACACACATAGAGGATTTTTGTGGAGTTTCTCTCTGTCTCTGTCTCTCTGTTTCTCTGTCTCTCTGTCTCTGTCTCTGTCTCTGTCTCTCTCTCTCTCTCTCTCTCTCTCTCTCTCTCTCTCTCTCTCTCTCTCTCTCCTTCTTCTTCTTCTTCTTCTTCTTCTTCTTCTTCTTCTTCTTCTTTTCTTCTTCTTCTTCTTCGCTTTCTCCTTTGTTTTCTTCTTCTTCTTTTTCCTCTCGTGCCAAATGTTCATTTTTATCAGTTATCAATACCGGATAATTTTTGGGGGTACTATGTTGTTCTGGTGCTGCGAAGTATTCATATAATGCGTTGCAAAACAGCACAGTATGGTACAATACTGCCGGGATCAGTAGAATACAGAACAGTGTCCAATCTAACTCAACACGAGACAATACGACGCAATACGAAACAATACAAATAGGAAGAGATGGGAGGACAGCATCAGCGAATGGACAGGCCTAGTAGAACTCAACAATATTTTGAGAAAGGCAGAACAGAGGAGAGAGAGAGAGGAATGGAGGGAACTGGTTGTCAAGTCTTCAGGGGTGCCCCACGGTCGCCAGTCTAAGGGATAGATAGATAGATAGATAGATAGATAGATAGATAGATAGATAGATAGATAGATAGACAGCCAGCCAGCCAGACAGACAGACAGACAGACAGACAGACAAGATAGATAGATAGAGAGAGAGAGAGAGAGAGAGAGAGAGATGAGAGAGGAGAGAGAGAGAGAGAGAGGGATAGATAGATGGATGGATGGGTGGGTGGATGGGTAGATGGATAGATAGATAGATAGATAGATAGATAGATAGATAGATAGGTTGATAGGTAGGTAGACAGACAGACGGACAGTCAGACAATACAATACAATACAATACAATACAATACAATACAATTCAGTAGAGTACAGTACAGTACAGTACAGTACAGTACAGTACAGCACAACACAATACGATACAGTGTAATACAACAGAAACTCGAGAAGTGGAAAAGTGAAGGAAGAAAAAAAAAAAAGGAAAAAAAAAAAAGATCCGAACGAATCTGCCTAATTCTCTCAGATTAGTCAGTGCTTAGTGTTCCGTTACTGTGGAGCTAACTAATCAGACTTCAGCAGACGACCCTAACACCATCAAGGGAATTAACTGCGCGGAAAATGTCTGGTATGGAAATAGAGAACGCAAATTCAGGGGAGTTAATTGGGGCCGTTACTGTCTGTGTTTGCTCCCTTCTTTTTTTTTTGTCCTTTGGAGTTTTTTCTTGGATTTTTTTTTGTTTGCTTGTTCGTTTGAGTTGTTTTAGGTTTTGCTTTGTTTTTGTTTGTTTGTTTTTTAAACATTTTCATTAAAACAATTAACGAAAGCACAGAGAGAGAGAGAGAGAGAGAGAGAGAGAGAGGAGAGAGAGAGAGAGAGAGAGAGAGAGAGAGAGAGAGAGAGAGAGAGAGAGAGACAAGGCAAGGCAAGGCAAAATTCTTTTATTCGAGGATAATAGATAAGCACTCATGTGCTTTTTTACATCCAGTCCCCGCCCTTTTCAGGGAAAACATCAAGATAAAAAGATACTAAACAATAAAACTATATGCAGTGCCAAACAACATAAAGGAATAAGGACATTATACATAATAAGATAATAAAAATGCACACATTCAGAAGACGAAAATCAGGAGCCACAATAAAATGATTTTGATTTTAAAAGAAAAGAGAAGGGTTAATAGATAAAGAGCAACCAAAGAAACATAATGAAATAAACAACTTAACAACTTAACAACCAAGAAAAGTCCACCCAAAAATAATTAGCTACAACATTGTTACAACTCATAACAACAAAATGAACTCAGAAGGAACTAAAGATAATACAAAGATTATAGTGATGACAATAAGAATAGTATCATAATAGTGATAATAGTATGATAATAATACACGTAAAACTCACTCCTACACGTAGGTTACACACACACACACACACCCACACACACACACACACACACACACACACACACACACACACACACACACGTACGTACGTACGTACGTACGTACGAAGAATGATACAAATCAAACAATCATATCAGGTGACAATATTATCATTTCTTTTACATTCATACTTCATATAAAAAAGAAGAAACAAAAGCAAACAGCAAAGTTAAAACAGAAAAAAAAACAACAAGAACAAAACATCAAAAACTTGAGGTACGACCTATCAACAACAACAACAAAAAAAAGTCATGCAAATCATAATATTTTAATACAAGGGAGACGACAAATGAAAACAATTATCCACCCCCCCACACACACACACACACACAACACCCAAACGCACCCACCACACACACACACACAGTTCGCGCTCATGTCATCAATAAACTTCATTTTAAAGGAAGTATATGCCTAATTTTAGTCAAGTCATGTAACGGAACACAAAAGGAATCCATCCGCTGTAAGGCATATATATTAAAACATACATATTCTAATACCTGAATCTTATGGTTATGTATTTATGGTCATAAAAATCACGTTCATAACCATTTTGTAATCATAATGAACATAATTATTCAGCTTACTTGAGAATTAAAAAAAATTTACAAAATCAACTGCATTCAACACGTGATTACTAAATAGTACAAAAAGTGAATAAGTATTTCTCAATATGGATGATAACATGTTTAGGCAACAAGAGAGAGAGAGAGAGAGGAGAGAGAGAGAGAAGAGAGAGAGAGAGAGAGAGAGAGAGAGAGAGAGAGAGAGGAGAGAGAGAGAGAGAGTACACAGTACATTTTTAGCCAGGTAGTGTTGCGCACAATTTTCAACTGACCAATAATATCATCACTTAACACTCCCTATCTTTTACTTATGCATATATAAAAAATATACCATATGCTGAATGTGACATGAAAATAAAATATTAAAAATTTACTCTTTAAAATCAGTTACAAGTGCACAAAGATAAGATACATATAAAAACATTTAAACACACACACACACACACACACACACACACACACACACACACACACACACACACACACACACACTCACACACACACTCACACACACACACACAGAAGAAGAGAGAGAAAGGGGGAGAATTATATATATCCAACAGGATGAGTACTGGTTCATTAGTTTTGATGCATCAAGTGCATTAGGTGATTTTTGAAGGTCGACAATGATTGGTGCTGTTTAATTGAATCGGGAAGGGGAGTTCCACAGTACAGGGCCTGAGTATAGTAAACTGGACTTGAACAAGTCTATTCTTGGGATTGGGATACTTGGCTTTTCAGTATTTCTGGAACGATTCATTGGGAACTTATCTCTTAAGGATGTGGGGGCAGCTCCTGCCATTATCTTAAACATCAGGATGCCCTTGTTATATTTTAGTCTTTGTTGTAGGGGGAGAATACTTAACTGAGTATAATCCACGTCAAGTAATGTTGTTTTTTTCAGGAGGATAAGTTTGAGAGCACGTTTATACAGACTTGATAAGGGTTTCATAGTGTTTGCACTGGCAGAATCCCATAGGGTTGAGGCATAGTCTATTGAGGATTGTATATAAGCTTGAAAGAATAATTTCCTTGAATGGTAGTCAAGGAAGTGTTTAATTTTAGTCAACTGGTATACTCTTTGGGACAAGTATTTGCATAGGTGAGATATGTGGTAAAACCAGCTGAGATTTTCATCAATTGTCACTCCTAGAGCTTTGTGATGAGAGGTTTGTTCGATTGCTTCCTTTTTTATATGTATTGGAAACTGATTATGAGGTAAATTTTGTCGCTTTTGTCTG
>CM060348.1:24564410-24573320 GCA_030674155.1 Stramonita haemastoma
GTATTGACTGTTTGTGGCAGGTGTAATATTGACTGTTGTAACAGGTGTAGTATTGACTGTTTGTGGCAGGTGTGTGCATCAGGTGTATCGACCAGCACATGTACTCTGGCACCGTGGACCGTGTGGAGCGATGCAGACCGCTGACCAAGTGAGTGGACACCCCGTCTGCTTGTGATAGATGATGTTCTCGTCTGCTTCTTTCTCCTTGTCTTAAGAGTCTTGTGTCTCTTCTCTTGCTGATTCTGTCTCTGAGCGAATGTTTTTCTGTCGGGGGGGGGGGGGATGTGTGTGTGTGTGGGGGGGGTGGGGGTGGGAGTGTATACTTGTGTATGTGTGTGTGTCTTTGTGTATCTGTCTGTGTGAGAGTGTGTTTATGTGTTTGCTCTTATAAATCTTTCTAACTGTGTGTGTGCGTGCGTGCGTGTATATGTATGTGTGTTAATGGGTTGTTCTTTTTAATTTGTAATGTTCTGTTTGGTTTTCATCTTTGATGTGTTTGATGTTTTTAGTTTTATCTTAAAGTGTTTGTTGGTTTGGTTTTTATGTTTTATGCATTCGATTTTCGAATTTGCGAGAGCATTTTCCAATATTCTATATTTCATAACTTCTACACTAAAAGTGTGTGCGTGCGTGTGTCTGTGACTGACTGTGTGTGTATGTATGTATGTATGTTTGTGTGTATGTGTGCGTGACTGTGTGCTCGTGACTTTGTGTGTGTGTGTGCGTGCGTGCATGCGCGCGCGCGCGTGCGCGCGCGTGCGTGTGTATGTGTGTGTGTGACTCTGTGTGTGTATGTATGAATGTGTGTATGTGACTCTGTGTGTGTGTGACTTTGTGAGTGACTGTGTATGTGTCAGTCTGTCTGTCTGTCTGTCTGTCTGTCTTTCTGTCTGTCTGTCCGTCTGTCTGTGTGCAAATTATTATGCAATTAAAAAATATAGTATGCATTTTCTTATGCCTATGTGTGTGTGTGGTACACAGCTGTGAGAAGCAGAGTCGCTGCACCATCAGGAAAAGCAATGGCATTGTGGACAACGACTGTGGCCCTCCTGTCAGAGGTCAGTTCCCTGTCTGTCTGTCTGTCTGTCTGTCTGTCTGTCTGTCTGTCTGTCTGTCTGTCTGTCTGTGTATGTATGTATGTATGTATGTATGTATGTATGTATGTATGTATGTATGTATGTATGTATGTATGTATGCATGTATGTATGTATGTATGTATTATATATGTCTGTCTGTCTGTCTGTCTGTCTGTCTGTCTGTCTGTCTGTCTGTCTCTATCTATCTATCTATCTATCTATCTATCTATCTATCTATCTATCTATCTATCTATCTATTAAATCTATCTATCTGTATATCTCTTTATCTCTGTCTGTCTCTCTGTCTCTATACCTCTCTTCAGATTCTGATTCAGCCTTTGATGCAGACTCAGATTTTGACTCTGACTCCGACTCTGTTTCTCACTCAAATTCTTCTCCTCACCACCACCACTACTACAACAACACCCCCCCCCCCCCCCGTCTCTCCCCCCCTCCCCCCCCTCTGCACAGACGTCAGCTCCTGCGACGACCCCCAGCCCCTCCCGAGGCCGCCGGAGGGGACACCACGGTGTACATCATCGCCGGGGGCGTGTTGGGCTCCATCTTCCTGGTCATCACCATCCTCCTCGTCTTCTTCCTCGTCCGACGAAACACGCTGCGCCGCCGCCGCTACTACGCCCAGAAGCCTCTGTCCCCTGAACAGCTGGAGGAGCTGAAGCTGAAGATCCTGAAAGAGTGCGAGAGGGAGAACGCCCTGTGTAAAAAGGGTGAGGATTTGGGGGTTTGGGGGGATGGGTGGGGGGGGGGGGGGGGTTGAGGGGAGGGTGTTGGGGTGGGGGGGGGGGTTGTGGGTGAGGGCCTCTGTCCCCGAGCAGCTTGGAGTTGAAGCTGAAGATCCTGGAAGACTGTGTAAAAAGGGTGAGGATTTTGTGCTTTTTTTTGGATGGTGGAGTGGGGGATTGGGTGGGGGAGGGTTGTGGGTGTGGGGTTGGGGAGGGGGGGTTATGTGGGTTGGGTGGGGGTAGGGTGGGGTTGTGAGTGGGGGCCTCTGTCCCCACGAGCAGCTGGAGGAGCTGAAGCTGAAGATCCTGAAAGAGTGCGAGAGGGAGAACGCCTTGTGTAAAAAGGGTGAGGAGGGTTTTGGGTTTTTTACTGGTGTTGGGGTGTTGGGTGGGGGGGGGGGTTGTGGTGGGGGGGGGGTTGGGGTGGTGGTGGGGGGGGTTGGGGTAGGTGTGGGGTTGTGGGGGGGGAGGGGCTCTGTCCCCAGAACAGCTTGTGAAGCTGAAGCTGAAGATCCTGATCGAAAGAGTGCGAGAGGGAGAACGCCTTGTGTAAAAAGGGTGAGGAGGGGGGTGGTGGGGGGGTGAGGGGGTGTGGGGGGGTTGTGGTGGGGGGGGGAGTGTTTGGGGTTGGGGGGGGGGGGGGGGGCTCTGTCCCCAGAACAGCTTGAGGAACTGAAGCTGAAGATCCTGAAAGAGTGCGAGAGGGAGAACGCCTTGTGTAAAAAGGGTGGGGAGGGGGGTTGGGTTGGGGGGTGGCTGGGGGTGGGGTAGCGTGGTTTTGAGGGGAAGGGTGGGTGTGGGTTGGGGGAGGGGTGGGGGGGGTGTGGTGGGTTGGGTGGGGAAGGTGGTGTGGGTTGTGGTGGTGGTTGGGGTGAGGTGGGATGGTGGTTGGTGGGGGAGGGGTGTGGGTGGGTGTGGGGGGTGGGGGGAAGGTGGTGTGGGGTTGTGGTGGTGGTTGGGGTGGGTGGGAGGTGGGGTTGGTGGTGGTTGGGGTGTGGGTGGGATGGGTGGTGGGGGAGGGTGGGGGAGGGGTGGTGGGGGAGGTGGGGGGGGTGGGGTGTTGGGTGGTGGGGGTGGGGTAAGGTTGTAGGGGTGTTGTTGGGTGGGAAGTGGGGGTAGGGAGGTGTGTTGAGTGGGGAAGGAGGAGAGTGGTGGGAAGATTTGGGTGGGTGGTGGGGTATGGAGGTGTGTGGGTAGTTGGGTGTGTGGAACAGGTGGTAGGGAGGTGTTAGGTGGGGAAGGGGTAAGTGTTGGGAAGAGTTGGGTGTGTGTGGGAAGGGGGACGTGGTGGGAGAAGGGGGCGATGGAGGATGGGGGGTGTGGGTTGTACAGGGTGTGGTGTGAGGGATGTCTGTTTTTTTTTTCATTTTAATTATTTATTCTTTCATTTCGAGGATAATGAATAAGAATTCATTTGCTTTTTGGTTTGAATAGAGTTGTTTTATTCAGGAAACATGAATATCATTCATTATACATAGATTGAGAGCAATAACAATAATTTGCTTTTTTTTTTTACATCTAGTCCCCGTATGTATTGCAGTTTTGTAAATTTTGCCATCCATCTCCACTGGCACACAATGGTCTGCTCTTTTGTAAAGCGGAACAGGTTTTAACGTTTGCGTAAGTTGTTCTGTGTGCGTTCGCATACGGGACCTTGGTTTATAGTCTCATCCGAAGAACTTTTGGGGAGAGTGGAGTCTGCACTGATGTTAATTCTAGGGGAAAATTCCTCTTGAATGGAATTCATACCCGAGTCGTCAGATTGCTAGCGCTATGTTCTGACCTCTAGGCTATCCCGTCCCCCATGTGAGTGTGTGTGTGTGTGTGTGTGTGTGTGTGTGTGTGTGTGTGTGTGTGGTGTGTGTGTGTGTGTAAGTGTGTGTGTGTGTGTGTGTGCGTGCGTGCGTGTGTGCGTGCGTGCGTTTGAGCGAGACAGAACATGTTAAAAGTGTGTACGAGGGGTTTTCTCCCATGAGGAATACACAGTGATTTAAAAGTTTCGTAGTTCCAGGGGATTTTTTTTTGAGAGTCGGGGGTGAGGGGGGGGGGGGGGGGGGGGTAGGGAGATTAGATTGTAGACTGAGAGCGCTCTCTCTCTCTCTTGTGTGTCTCTGTCTCTGTCTCTGTCTCTGTCTCTGTCTCTCTGTCTCTCTCTCTCTCTCTCTCTCTTCTCTCTCTCTCTCTCTCTCTCTCTCTCTCTCTCTCTCTCTCTCTCTCTCTCTCTCTCTTTATTACCTTATCATATATAGTGTCCTTTATTCTTGTGTGTTGTTTGGTACTGCGTAAAGTCTTATTGTTTAGTATATTTTTAACTTGATGTATCCCTGAAAAGGGCGGGGACTGGATGTAAAAAAGCACATGAGTGCTTATCTATTATCCTCGAATAAAAGACTTTGCCTTGCCTTGCCTTGCCTTGCCTTGTCTCTCTCTCTCTCTCTCTCTCTCTCTCTCTCTCTCTCTCTCTCTCTCTCTCTCTCTCTCTCTCTCTCTCTCTCTCTCTCCCCTCTCCTGTCCTCTCCTCTCCTCTCCTCTCCTCTCCCCGATCTCTCTCTCTCTCCCTCTCCCTCCCTTCTCTCTGTCTCTGTCTGTCTGTCTGTCTGTCTCTGTCTGTCTGTCTGTCTGTCTGTCTGTCTGTCTCTGTCTGTCTGTCTGTCTGTCTGTCTGTCTGTCTGTCTCTCTCTCTCTCTCTCTCTCTCTCTCTCTCTCTCTCTCTCTCTTCTCTCTCTCTCTCTCTCTCTCTCTCTCTCTCTCTCTCTCTCTCTCTCTCTCTTCTCTAGCGATATATTTCTTGATGGACGTCTGACAACAGGTGCAGGGAATGTCTTGAGGAGCGAATGATTGACATTTTTTTTGGTTGATGGTGGGGGATAGAGAGGAGGGGGGGGGGGGGGGGGGTGTTCTGTTGCTGTTCTTCTCTCCTGATTATTAAAAGAAAACATCTTCAATATAGATCAGTAAAAAGAGAGAGAGAGAGAGAGAGAGAGACAGACAGACAGACAGACAGACAGACAGACAGACAGACAGACAGACAGACAGACAGAGAGAGAGAGAGAGAGAGAGGAGAGAGAGAGAGAGAGAGAGAGAGAGAGAGAGAGAGAGAGAGAGAGAGAGAGAGAGAGAAGAATGTAGAGGGAGGGATGGTTCGCGCGCGTGTGTGTGTGTGTCTGTGTGTGTGCACACGTGCGTGCGTGCGTGCGTGTGTGCTTGTGTTGTTAGTGAGCTAGTAGATACATCAGTCATATACTTGCAAAGAGGCAAAAGATGTAACACATCAATATTATAAGTATCAAGATTATGACGACGATAATGATGACTATCATCATCACCACCATGATGAGTTGATGATGATGATGATGATGATGATGATGATGACGTCGACGACGACGACGACGACGACGATGATGATGATGATGATGATGTTGACCTGAGCACAATATTCAATGAAGAGGAAGATGACAATGGCAAATCATAACGAAGAATATTTTGACGTGGACATTTGTGCCGAAGACAACAAGAATTGTGACGTTCACGACAATTTTTATTCTTCTCTATTCTTTTATTTCGAGGATAATTGAATAAGCACTCATTCGCTTTTGTTACATCCGGTCCCCGTGTTTATGCAGTTTTGTCAATTTTGTCATCCATTGCCACCGGCACACAATTGCCTACTCTTCCGAAAAATGGAATGGGTCTTAACATGCGTGCAAGATGTTTTGCGTGCGTTCGCACACGGGACCTCCGTTTATAGTCTCATCCGAAGAACAATGATAATGATGATGATCTTGAGGATAATCATGACAATGACTGTGGTATGATTGCAGGTTTACAGTTTCATCCGAAGGACAATGATAATATCAAAGATAATGATAATGATGATGAATTTTAGGATATTCATAACAATGACAATCATTGTGCAATGATTGCAGGTTTACAGTTTCATCCGAAGGACAATGATAACAATTATCAATGATGATGATGATGATGATGGTGGTCTTGAGGATGATCATGACATTGACAATGACTGTGCTATGACTGCAGGTTTATCGTTTCATCCAATGAAAACTGATGATATCAATGAAAGTGATGATCCTGCGGATAATTACGATAATGACTATAATTGTCAATGATAATGATGATAATGATGATGATGATGGTCTCGAGGATAATCATGACAATGACTGTGCTGTGATTGCAGTGCTGTCCAGGTCCAGTTTCATCTGAAGAACAATGATGATATCAATGATAATGATAATGATGATTATCTTGAGGATGATCATGACAATGACAATGACTGTGCTGTGATTGCAGTGCTGTCCAGGTCGGTGTTCATGGTGGAGGAGCGGATTGAACGACAGATCTGGACCCTGGCACAGGAGCTCTACCGTTCGCACCCCACTCAGGGCAAATACGAACACATCGTGGAGAAGTATAAAGGTGAATATGATTATATATTATCGTGTGTGTTTTTGTTGTTGTTTTTGTTGTTGTTTTTATTGTTGATGTTGTTGTTGTGTGTTGTGGGGTTGTCGTTGTTTTTGTTTATGTGTGTATGTGCTGTATTGTTTGTCTGTGAAGAAGAAAAATAAGAACAAGGACAAGAACAAGTAAAACAACAACTACAACAAAGAGAGAGAGAGAGAGAGAGAGAGAGAGAGAGAGAGAGAGAGAGGAGAGAGAGAGAGAGAGAGAGAGAGAGAGTCAATTCAAATTCTTTTATTTCAAGGATAATGAATAAGCATTCATGTGCAGGCATAAGTTACCAAACTGAGTGATTTTTTTTAGAGTCAACACAAGTACGCAATTAACTGATACATGCTTCTTAATTTATTTATTTATTCTTTTATTACGATGATAATGGAATGAGCATTCCATGTGCTTTTTTACATCCAATCCCCGTGTGTATGCAGTTTTGTAAATGTCATCTGTTCCCACCGGCACCCTTCTCTTGCGAAAAGCGGAACAGGATTTAACGTGTGCACAAGATGTTCTGCGTGCGTTCGTACACGAGGCCTCAGTTTATAGTCTCATCCGAGGGACTTTTTGGGGAGAGTGGAGTCAGCACTGATGTTAACTCCAGGGGAAGAAACTCCTCGACCGAGAATCGAACCCGGATCGTCAAATTGCGAGCGCAATGTTCTGACCACTAGGCTATTCCGTCCCCGCGCGCGCGCGTGTGTGTGTGTGTGGGTGGGTGGGTGAGTGTGTGTGTGTTTGTGCTATATTGCTTGTTTGTTTGTGGAGAATAAGAAGAAGAAGGAGGAGGAGGAGGAGCAGCAGCAGCAGCAGCAGCAGCAGCAGAGACGAGAACAAGAAGAACAAGATGAAAGTTTTTCTTTGTTATGATGTTTTATGGTGCGTGTGTGTTAGTGTGCATGCGTGCATATATGCGTGAGTGCGTGCATGCATGCGTGCGTCCATGTGTGTGTGTTCGTAGTTAAGTTACCAAACTGACATGACCGACATTGTCCAGAGAGTCAACACAAGTACGCAGTGAACGGGTACCTGCAGGAGTGGAAGGCGTGGCGAGGGGGAGAACAAGGAGGCCCTGTGTGAACTCTTCACCTGCCTCAACCGCAGCAAGCGAGACGACATCGTCTACGAAATATGCAACGGCTTCCGCCATGATGTTGGTATGTACCTGGTTATTGGGGGGCATTGATTGTGTTGTCGTCATTATCATCATGACTGTCATTATTTCGTTGTCATTATCACCGTCATTATTATGTCGTTATCATTACTGTCATTATTTTGTTATTATCATCCTCATTATTATGTCATTGTTATTATCACCGTCATTACTTTGTTATCATTATCACCATCATTTTTTTGTTTGTTGTTGTTGTTTATTGATATCTTTTTCAGTCTTGGAAGATTTCTCTGCATGAAATTCAGGCTGCTCTCCCCAAGGACAGCGCGGCATGTCACCACAAGAGTGGTACAAAATACAAAATATAAATTCTGACCTCCTATTACAATGCTCAACTTGTCAGTTTCTCATTTCTTAATTTCTGCAATCTATCATTTCATATTGTAATAACTTTTACTACAATTGTCTGATTTTCAGTCTGGGTGTTGTTTGTATTGTATAGCCATTTTATTGAAGTTTGATAACATGTCACTAACTAAAAAAAATGACGTCTGGTGTAATGCGACTCATTATGTGGTGGAACGTCACATTCAATGCGCCAATTATGTTGCCTCCTTGCAGACTTTGACGAAGATTATTCAGAGCATCAGGAAATTGATGTGCTGATCATGTTACCTCCTTCCAGACTTAACTGATTATGTTTTGTATTTTACACCACTTTATGTCACAGCAGATTTCTCTGCGTGAAATTCAGGCTGCTCTCCTTGGGGCGAGCGCGTCACCACAAGTGCAGCGCCTACCCATTATTTTTTTTTTATTTTTCCTGTATGCAGCTGTCCAGAGCATCAGAAAATATGCTGACCATGCTGCCTCCTTGCAGACTTTGATGCAGATTGTTCAGAGCATCAGGTAATTAATGTGCCAATCACGTTGCCTCCTTCCAGACTTAACTGATTGTATTTTGTATTTTATACCACTTTATGTCACAGCAGATTTCTCTGCGTGAAATTTGGGGAGAGCGTGTTGCCTCAAGTGCAGCGCCTACCCATTTTTTTTCTTTTTCCTGCATGCAACTGTCCAGAGCATCACGAAATGTGTTATGTTGCCTCCTTGCAGACTTTGACGCAGACATGGAAGCCCAGCTGGAGGAGGAGGAGGCGCTCAACGCCAAGCAGAACAGCTGCCACGAGGTCATGGAGGTCTTCTGCCCTTGCTGCGTCAAGCCCCAAGAGGTCAAGGCCATGCCCAAGTCCAAGGTCACCGTCCCGGAGAAGAAGATGGAAAAGGGGACGGAAGCCAGCGGCAAGCTGCTGGAGATGTCGCGGGAACCGGAATCTGTGGAGGTGATCTCCCTGGGGTTCACTTCTGGGCGCGACCTTGCAAGAGCGCTCCTGCCCTGGAGGAGGAAGAGGAGGAGGATGGGGAGAGAAGAGGAGGAGGGGAGGAGAAGGGGCTGCTGAGTGTGGAGGAACTGATGGCGATGCAGAGACAGTATTCACAGCCC
>CM060348.1:24573420-24575920 GCA_030674155.1 Stramonita haemastoma
GCGCGCGTTCCCAAAGTCAGTTATTGCAATTTTTTGCTTTTTCTTTGAACCTTTGAAATACTTATTCTTGCAATGATGAGGGATTTGCTATTGGTTATCGGGCATTTTTGTCGACTTTGTGTGTTTGTGTGTGTGTGTGTGTGTGTGTGTGTGTGTGCGTGGTGTGTGGGAGAGAGAGAGAGAGAGAGAGAGAGAGAAGGAGAGAGGAGAGAGAGAGAGGAGGAGAGAGAGAGAGGAGATCTGCTGCTGCGTTCGTTCTATTTTTTTTCATCCTTTTGCGAAAACGAAAAGGTTTTTTGTTTGTTTTTTTTTTTGTTTTCTTCTTTCATGCAATGTCCTTTTGTATGAATGTGCTATAGGTATCGATTATCAAGAAAAAGTTTGCCAATAACCACTGTGTCAGCTATCGCTACAAAAACATGGATGTTGTTGTTGGGTTTCGTAACATATACTTGGGAGGGGCGATTAGCCTACGCAAAATTCTGTACGTAGCGTTTCTCTTCACACAAATTTGGGCCATAACTCCTGTGAGTCACACACGCACACAAACACCACACCAACACACACACACACCACACACACACACACAAAAATAAAACCACACACACACACAAAACCACTCACTCACTCACTCTCTCTCTAACACACAACAAAACACGAACACACACACCACAACCCCGACGTACACACACACCCACCCCACACGTACACACGCACACACACACACCAACACCACACACACACACACACACACACACACAACTATCTGACGTCAAAAAGTTAGGAGATTGCGTTAGGCCTAGGGTTTCGATTGATCCCGAAAGGGACAGTAAAGTCTTTTTAGGGAAGGAAAAAACGTCTGGAAATTTTGACCCCTCAAGTCCTGTACCGCTTTTGCTTCTCACTCTCTGTCTCTGACTCTCTCTGTCTTGTTCTCTGTCTGTCTGTCTTCTGTCTGTCTGTCTGTTGTCTCTGTCTCTCTGTCCACTGTGTCTCTGTGTCTCACTTTTTGTCTCTGTCTTTACTCTGTCTTGTCTCTGTTCTCTTCTGTCTTCTGTCTGTTGTCTCTTCTTTTTTCTGTCTTCTCTGTCTCTGCTCTCTGTCTCCCACACACACATCACAAATATAATTATATATTATTTTATATATTTTATAAAAATATATATAATATATATTTTATTTTATATAAACATATCACGCAATACACAACAACACACCCACACACACACACACACACACACACACACACACACACACACACACACAACACACACACACACACACAGTGAGACAGTGAGACAGAGAGAGGAGGAGAGAGAGGAGAGAGAGAGAGAGAGGGGGGAGAGGGGAGGGAGAGAGAGAGAGGAGAGTCCACATGATGAGCACGTATCCTGTCGTTGCTGCCGTTCTGTCTAAATCAAAACCCCCCAGTCCCCCCCCCCCCTCCCCTTCCCTTCCCTCTAAAGAAAAAAAGCCCTTTTCCTATTTTTTAAGGTCGCGATTTACAGTTATGTCAAAAACATGCAGAGCACTATCAGAATCCTGTTTCATTTTACAAGGATTCCTTATTTGTTGGTTTCGTATTGCTATTATTGCAGTGTCTCAAAAGATTGGGATGGGGTTGTTTTTTTTTTCAATTTTTTTTTTGTTATTTTTCACTCCTTGCTTGTATGATGTTGAAGTCTATTTCACAATAATTATTTTTGCCTTGTTTCGCAACTATTCCAGTTTTCCAAAAAACATACACACACACACATACACAACACGCACGCACGGACTCACGCACGCACGCACACACGCACGCATGCACGCATATATATATATAATATATATTATATATTATTTTATATATTATTATATATATATGGTTATATAGCATCATATTTTTGACAAAATGATATATCTAGATAGATAGGTTTAGATAGATAGATAGATAGATAGATAGATAGATAGATAGATAGATAAAGATAGATAGATAGATAGATAGATAGATAGATAGATAGATATAGATAGATAGATAGATAGATAGATAGATAAAGATAGATAGATAGATAGATAGATAGATAAAGATAGATAGATAGATAGATAGATAGATAGATAGATAGATAGATAGATAGATAGATAGATAGATAGTAAAGATAGATAGATAGATTGGGGGGGGTTTGTTCGGTTTTGTTTCTTTTTTTGGGGGGAGGGAGGGTGTCTTTAAGTGTTGTTAAAGTGTATTAAATCTATTTCAGATTTTTGTTTTGGCCTCATTGCTACAGTTCCAATGTCTCCAAAAACTTTGTTGCTGTTGCGGGGGGGGGGGGGGGGGGGGGGGGGGGGGATGCTGTTTCTAGAATTAATTTTCATAAGAAAATGTCCGTCGGAAAAACATGTTTTCAGTTTATCCTTATCACTCTCTAGATGGGCACGTATTCTCTGGACCATGGATCTACCAAAACGTGGCGCAAGCATTTCTTTTATTCATTTATTTATCTTCTATTTATTTATTTTT
>CM060348.1:24578420-24583420 GCA_030674155.1 Stramonita haemastoma
TTCTTCTTCTTTTTCCTCTCGTACCAAATGTTCATTTTTTTATCAGTTATCATCACGGTTTTTTTTTCTGGGTATTACGCTGTTCTTCTGCTGCAATGTTTTTCATATAATGCGTTGGAAAACAATACAGTAAGGTACATAGAACCAGGATAAGTAGAATATAGAACAGTGGTCCAATCTAACTAAATTTATGAGACAATACAATACAATACAAATAGGAAGAGATGGGAGGACAGCATCAAGCGAATGGACAGGCCTTGTAGAACTCAACAAAATTTTGAGAAAAGGCAGAACAGAGAGAGGAATGGGGGAACTAGTTGTCAAGTCTTCAGGGATCCCCCCACGGTCGCAGTGTAAGGAATAGATAGATAGATAGAGAGAGAGAGATGAGAGAGGAGATGAGAGAGGAGGAGAGAGGGGAGAGAGAGGGGGGGGGGTGGATAGAGGGATAGATAGATGGATGGATGGGTGAGTGGATGGGTGGGTGGATGGATGGATGGATAGACAGAAAAGACAGACAGACGGGACAAGACAAGATAAGACAATACAATACAGTACAGTAAATACGTACAGTATAACACGTTTACGATACAGTGCAAATACAACAGAAACCCCGAGAAGTGGAAAAGTGAAGGAAGGAAAAAAAAAAAAAACAAAGGAAAAAAAAAAGATCCGAACGAACCTGCCTAATTCTCTCAGATTAGTCTGTGCTTAGTGTTCCGTTATTGTGGAGCTAACTAATCAGACTTCAGCAGGACGACCCTAACACCATCAAGGGAATTTAACTGCGCGGAAAATGTCTGGTATGGAAATAGAGAACGCAAATTCAGGGGGTTAATTGGGGCCGTTTACTGTCTGTGTTTGCTCCTTAGTTTTTTGTCGTTTTTTTGTCCTTTGAAGTTTTTTCTTGGAATTGTTTGCTTGTTTCTTTAGGTTGTTTTGGGGTTGTTATTTTACCTTTTTTTTATTATTATTTTTTTTTTAAAATTAATTAATTAATTAATTTGTTTTACACATTTTCATTAAAACAATTAACGAAAGCATCGAGAGAGAGAGAGAGATTTGATTTCATTTCATTTGATTTGATTTATTCTTTTATATCTTGTGCTTATTTTTATCCTGTCCCCGTGCGTATGCAATTTTGTAAATGCCATCTGTAGAGAGGAGAGGAGATGATGAATGATTGAATGAATAGTCTTTATTTTCACAGGGTAACAAAGTAGCATGCACATACTTTTTTCATCTGGCCCTTGCCTGATTAGGGAAAAGAGCGCCCCCCCCCCCTTAAAACAACAAAAAGAAACAAACCCAACAACTAACAACCCCCCCCCCAAAAAAAACAACAAAAAAAACCCAACAACAAAAATTATTAACCAAAAAAAACCACCATTACTAAACAATAAAAGTTCAACCTATGATTTAAGAAAAGAAGTAGGGTGTACATCAACAGATGCATGAAATGCAAGGCAAGGCAAGACAAAATTCTTTTATTTTCGAGGATAATGAATAAGCACTTGTGTGCTTTTTTTTTTTTTTTTTTTTTCATCCAGTCCACAGAGAGAGAGAGGAGAGAGAGAGGAGAGAGAGAGGGAGAGAGAGAGAGAGAGAGAGGAGTTTTCTCTTCTCTTTCATCCTAAACTGCTCGACCTAAACAAATTAAAAAGTAAAAAACACTACCCAAACCTCTCTCTCTCTCTCTCTCTCTCTCTCTCTCTCTCTCTCTCTCTCTCTCTCTCTCTCTCTCTCTCTTCTCTCTCTCTCTCTTCTCTCTCCCCCTCCCTCCCTCCCTCGTTCACACCTTCCCTCCCTCCCTCGTTCAAGCAAAATAGTCAGTTCTGATGAACTCAAACCACTACTATTCTAGGCCTACTACTAATTAAAACAAAGCAAGCAGGAGGCCCAGGAGGCTGATCAGATGTGCTGGTAGTAATTTAGTGTGCTGCTGTGGCTGGTAGGTAGGGAGGGGCCTAGTCCTGTTCTCATCAGCGCAACAGCAGGGGGTTAGAGTGCTTCATCAAGGAAACCGAAAGGAGAACGAACATCTGCCATCCCAGAAAATGGGAGACCTCCGAGACCACAAGGGGAGTTTAGCCTCTGGGCTGATTGCGCGCTTACTTCCCTTTCTCCCTTTATTAAGAGTGCTGACTCATTGTACAGGAAAACTGTGATATGACCTCAAAAAATTTGCAAAGAGAATTTTTTTTTCACCAGTATGTTCAGACATGTGTTTAACTATTATTGACCAAGAATCGGGAAATATCTACCTTCAAATGGCTGAACAAGAAAATAAAAAAGAAAATAATTAAAACTCAAAATAGCTCGATGTGGCACCATTACAAAAATCCTCGCCGCATATCCGCTGCCCGGCGGCTATCATCGCCTGGATAAAACAATTAAACAGCTTGCCCCTCTCTAGTTCAGAACAGAGTGAAACCTGTTGCACTCGCCTGCTTACTCTGCTATATTCTCACACTAGGCTACACGTTGTTTCAGTACAGTGCTTTCACAGATGTGTACACGTTCGTTCTGTGTTAGCAGGGTGGTTTTAAAGTTGTATTTCTTAAGAACGGACTCTTTGTTAACATAGTAATCAGAAAGTGTGTTTAATGATTATGAAAGAATGCGAAACAATAATACAATATGACAGACAGATTTAAAAAAGTAGAAGTGCATCCATGATGGTTATTAGAGAAGGTTCAACACCAACACTGTATTCCTGTGTAGAGGAAACTATGGTAGCCTGTTTGAGTCAAAACAAGGGTTTCCAAAAGTTTACAGAAAATCTAACCATTTTGCAGGCTTTCCAAAAGGGATTGCAATGGAGAGCAACGTACACTTTGTGTGGATTTGCAAAAACAAATGCAATTGCTGATACTGCATTCTTCACTTAAACTGATAAGGGGGTGAAAGGCGAGTTTAATTCAAATTTAACTTCTGATATTGCTGTTGGCTAATAGTGACAACAGAAAAAAAGATTGCTTTGTTGGTCTTCACAGAGAGAGAGAGAGAGAGGAGGAGAGAGAGAGAGAGAGAGGAGAGAGAGAGAGTGGGAGAGAGAGAGAGTGAAGAGAGAGAGAGAGAGGAGAGAGGAGAGAGAGAGAGAGAGAGAGATTTATTGATTGATTTAAATTTATTCTTTTTATTGAGGATAATGGAATAAGCACTCTTGTGCTTTTTTTACACCCCAGTCCCCATGTGTATGCAGTTTTGTAAATGGTCATCTGTTCCCACTGGCACACAATGGCCTACTTTTACAAAAAGCGGAACAGGATTTACGTGTGCGTAAGATGTTCTGCGTGCATTCCCATACGGGGCTCGGTTTAAAGTGTCATCCGAAGGATTTTGGGGGAGAGTGGAGTCAGCACTGATGTTAACTCCAGGAGAAAAATCTCCTCGACCGGACTCGAACCTGGGTCGTCAAAATTGCCAGCGCAATGTTCTAACCACTAGGCTATCAGTCCAGAGAGAGAGAGAGAGAGAGAGAGGAGAGGGGGAGAGAGAGAAACTTGAAACTTTGAAACTTTGCTTAAGGGGAAAGAATAAGCACCCATAATGGCTTTTTTACATCCAGCCCTCAATCAAAGAATTTATAGCAATGAAAACAAATTTAAACAGCAAATTTATGAAAACACACACAAAAAAACAAAAAAATAACATGAACAATGGTTGTAACATCATAGAAATGCATGTCAAAATGGGATCTTGTATTAAAAAAAATATGAAGGAAATGAGCACATAGGAAAAGAAAAAAAATCAGAGAGAAAATTGAAGGAGAATTTGTATTGGGTATGGAGAAAGAGAAGAATAAAAACAAAACAAAAAGTAAATAAATAAAAAGAAAAAGAAGAAAGAAAAAAATGAGAGAGGGAGAGAGAGAAGCAAGGGAGTGGGTGTGGGGGAGGCAGACAGGTAGGCAGGCAGCAGAGAGAGAGAGAGAGAGGAGATGGAGGAGAGAGAGAGAGAGGAGATGAGGAGAGAGGGAGGGAGGAGAGAGAGAGAGTGAGAGAGAGAGGAGAGAGAGAGATGCAAATCTTCTGAATCCAGCGCTTGTCATGGTACTATCAATGCCAGCGTGTGCTGACATGAATGAAGCTATGCAGACTTTCACTGGTGTGTCATTCGTGGCAAGTGAACCAAAAAAGATACGACTACTGCCAGAAAGAAGAAAGATGAGCAAGATTTGATGACTATGCTCACTTTTTTGCAAGAAAGGGAACCATTTGCTGAAGGACCTGATCTGAAAAATTCTGCACAGGTGCCATTGCTGATCCATCTGTAAATGCACACAGAGCACAGGAGATTGGGAGCACCATCTTGGAAAAGACCGAAGGTCAGAAAGGGGACAGAGTACAGTTCAAAAGATCAGATCAAGTTTTGCAATGGCATCCAAATATGGTCAAGATTGATGATGAAGTGGTCAGTGTGGTCTCAGCTGTTGTTCCAACGACTTGTTTCTGCAGCAGGCAACATGTATGATAGATAAAAGTGAAGTCTTCAAAAATGAGCTGTCAAGCTACCCATCATCTCTCTTTGAGTCACCCACTTTTCTTCGGCAAGGGAACAGAGCAATCCTTGCAGATGAACTTTGGAAATTGACATTGGAAAATATGCCAGAGTGATGCCTACTGACGAGGTGTATTGTCCTGGATGGTGGAGCACTCTTACAAAAGATACCTTGGTCAGTGGGTCCACATAGCATCATCATCGAAATCTACGTCCGACACGTAAAAACAGAGATATGGGAATCCAACTGTAGTGTTCGATGGATTTCTTCTGGACCCTCAACCAAAGATGTCACAACATCTGCGAAGATCAAAGGGAAATCATCCCACTGACCATCATTTTACACCTGACATGACTCTTCAGTATTATGAAAGGACTTGTTTCTTGCCAATCCCCGAAACAAGCAACGCTTTATTGATCTGCTCCAGCTGTGACTGCAGAACAATATGTGCGTGGCCACATGTTTTGAAGGTGATGCTGATTGCATGATAGTTGCT
>CM060348.1:24588420-24593420 GCA_030674155.1 Stramonita haemastoma
CGAGAGAGAGAGAGAGAGAGAGAGAGACAGAGACAGAGACAGAGAAAGAGAGACAGAGAGAGAGATAGAGATAGAGAGAGAGACAGACAGAGAGAAGCACCCAATTTCACGCAGAAAAATCTGCTGTGACATAAAATAAAATAAAATAAAATAAAATAAAATAAAAACCTTTTCTTTTCTGTGTGTGTGTGTGTTATAGGCAAGTGTGCGGGAAGCCCCATATGCGTTACAAGGATCACGGGTCCACCACGAAAGACGCCAACTGTGAGTGTTACGAGGGCTACCACTTCGAGAACGTCGACCAGCGGGCCTGCGTTCCCAACCAGGAGTGCGGGAAAGGCTTCGGCCAGGGAGAATATGGTAAGGTCTGCTGGGGTGGATGGAGTGAGGATGATTGGGGTTGTCTGTGTGTAGGGGTGGGGTGGGTGGGTGTGGGGTGGGGGTGGTGGGGTGGGGAGGGGGGTTGTGTGTGTGTGGGGGTGGGGTGGGAAGTATGTGTGGGTGTGGGGGGGTAGTTGTGTGTGTGTGTGGGGGGGAGGGTATTAGGGGGGGGATGCTTTAACCAAAGCATGTTATTGAATTTGTTGCATTTTTTGTTGATAATAGTAATCGGTGTGTGTGTGGGGGGTGTCTGTCTGTTTCTGTGGCAAAATTGTGCCAATAATAATAATAATAATAATATAATGATAAGCATAATGATAATGTATGGAATAAAATAGTGCTGAATCTTGTAAAGCAACAAACCAAAGGGCTTACAGTCCAATCATTAAAATGCATGCAATCATCAGTTAATACTGACTGTGTGGCAAAAGTATGACTGTTAGTAACATTGACTGTTGTTGTGGCAAAAGTACGAATGTAGTAATGCTGACTGTTGTGGCAAAAGTATTGCAGTAATTCTGACTGTCATGACAAAAGTGTGAATGTAGTAAATATTGACTTGTGGCAATAGTGTGCTAATAATATTGACTGTTGTGGCAAAAGTATGGCAGTAATTCTGACTGGCATGACAAAAGTGTGACACTAATATGGACTTGCGGCAAGTGTGTCAACGATACTGACTGTTGTGGCATTATGTTATATTGACTGTTGTGGCAAAACTAATAAAATTATTGACTGTTGTCACAAAGGTAATACTGACTGTTGTGGCAAAAGTATGACTGTAACAATATTGACTTTATGGCAGGTGTGTGACAGTAATTCTGACTGTTGTGAAGAAAGTATGACTAGTAATATTGACTGTTGTGACAGCTGTAATACTGACTGTGACTGATAGGTGTGGTATTGACTGTTTATGGCAGGTGTAATATTGACTGTTGTAACAGGTGTAGTATTGACTGTTTGTGGCAGGTGTGTGCATCAGGTGTATCGACCAGCACATGTACTCTGGCACCGTGGACCGTGTGGAGCGATGCAGACCGCTGACCAAGTGAGTGGACACCCCGTCTGCTTGTGATAGATGATGTTCTCGTCTGCTTCTTTCTCCTTGTCTTAGAGTCTTGTGTCTCTTCTCTTGCTGATTCTGTCTCTGAGCGGATGTTTTTCTGTCGGGGGGGGTATGTGTGTGGGGTGGGGTGGGAGTGTATACTTGTGTATGTGTGTGTGTGTCTTTGTGTGTCTGTCTGTGTGAGAGTGTGTTTATGTGTTTGCTCTTATAAATCTTTCTAACTGTGTGTGTGTGTGTGCGTGCGTGTATATGTATGTGTGTTAATGGGTTGTTCTTTTTAATTTTTAATGTTCTGTTTGGTTTTCATCTTTGATGTGTTTGATGTTTTTAGTTTTATCTTAAAGTGTTTGTTGGTTTGGTTTTTATGTTTTATGCATTCGACTTTCGAATTTGCGAGAGCATTTTCCAATATTCTATATTTCATAACTTCTACACTAAAAGTGTGTGCGTGCGTGTGTCTGTGACTGACTGTGTGTGTATGTATGTATGTATGTATGTATGTTTGTGTGTATGTGTGCGTGACTGTGTGCTCGTGACTTTGTGTGTGTGTGTGCGTGCGTGCGTGCGCGCGCGCGCGTGCGCGCGCGCGTGTGTGTGTATGTGTGTGTGTGTGTGTGTGACTCTGTGTGTGTATGTATGAATGTGTGTATGTGACTCTGTGTGTGTGTGACTGTGTGAGTGACTGTGTATGTGTCAGTCTGTCTGTCTGTCTGTCTGTCTGTCTGTCTGTCTGTCTGTCCGTCTGTCTGTGTGCAAATTATTATGCAATTAAAAATATAGTATGCATTTTCTTATGCCTATGTGTGTGTGTGATACACAGCTGTGAGAAGCAGAGTCGCTGCACCATCAGGAAAAGCAATGGCATTGTGGACAATGACTGTGGCCCTCCTGTCAGAGGTCAGTTCCCTGTCTGTCTGTCTGTCTGTCTCTCTGTCTCTCTGTCTGTGTATGTATGTATGTATGTATGTATGTATGTATGTATGTATGTATGTATGTATGTATGTATGTATGTATGTATGTATGTATGTATGTAATGTATGTATGTATGTATGTATGTATGTATGTATGTATGTATGTATGTATGTATGTAGTGTGTGTGTGGTGTATGTATGTATGTATGTATGTATGTATGTATGTATGTATGTATGTATGTATCTAAGTATGTATGTATGTCTTTGTCAATCTGTCCATTTATCTGTCTGTCTCTCTCTCTCTATGTCTCTGTCTGTCTGTCTGCCTGTCTGTCTCTCTGTCTGTCTCTCTGTCTTGCTTTATCCCTCTCCCATAGTCTCTCTATCTCTGTCTCTTCTCTCTCTCTCTCTCTCTCTCTCTCTCTCTCTCTCTCTCTCTCTCTCTCTCTCTCTCTCTCTCTCTGTGTCTAAATATCTACCTACCTATCTATCTCTTAATGGTTTCTATACTGTCATTATTTTGTATTGATAGTACCGTGTGATTGATTTTCTTTCCACTTTCTACGTGACATCCTCTTCTATGCTTGTCTTCTCTACTCCACCCCACTCCACCCCACTCCACCCCACTCCACCCCACTTCATCCCACACTTCCCTCACACTCCTCAGTCCCGCTTACCAATGATTACTAATTATTGTGTTGCAGTGAATTCTGAATGTACTGTGTGTCAAATAAGTCTGAAGTAACTTTTATGGCAATAGATAATTTCTGACTCTTGGCTCTGATTCTGACTCCGGCTTAGATTCTGACTCTGGCTTAGATTCTGACTCTGGCTTAGATTCTGACTCTGGCTTGGATTCTGACTCTGGCTTAGATTCTGACTCTGGCTTAGATTCTGACTCTGGCTTGGATTCTGACTCTGGCTTGGATTCTGACTCTGGCTTGGATTCTGACTCTGGCTTGGATTCTGACTCTGGCTTGGATTCTGACTCTGGCTTAGATTCTGACTCTGGCTTGGATTCTGACTCTGGCTTAGATTCTGACTCTGGCTTGGATTCTGACTCTGGCTTGGATTCTGACTCTGGCTTGGATTCTGACTCTGGCTTGGATTCTGACTCTGAGTTGAATTCTGACTCGGCTTTTGATTCTGACTCACATTCGGACTCAGATTTGGATTCTGACTGATTGGTTTCTGACTCGGATTCTGTTTCTGACTCAGATTCTGACTCTGACTCTTACTTTGATTCTGATTCTAGTTCTGACTCTTGACTCTGAATCTGACTCTGACTCCGATTTAGACTCTTACTCAAATTCTTCCTCACCACCACTACTACCCCATCTCTCCTCTCCCTCTGTACAGACGTCAGCTCCTGCGACGACCCCCAGCCCCCTCCCGAGGCCGCCGGAGGGGACACCACGGTGTACATCATCGCGGGGGGCGTGTTGGGCTCCATCTTCCTGGTCATCACCATCCTCCTCGTCTTCTTCCTCGTCCGACGAAACACGCTGCGCCGACGCCGCTACTACGCCCAGAAGCCTCTGTCCCCTGAGCAGCTGGAGGAGCTGAAGCTGAAGATCCTGAAAGAGTGCGAGAGGGAGAACGCCTTGTGTAAAAAGGGTGAGGAGGGTTGGGTGGTTTTTTTTGGTGGTGGTTTGGGTGGTGAGGGTGGGGGTGTGTGTGTGTGTGGGGGGGGGGGTTGGGGGGGAGGGTTGGTGGTGGAGGAGGGGGGTGTTGTGGGTGGAGGCCTCTGTCCCCAGAGCAGCTGGAGGAACTGAAGCTGAAGATCCTGAAAGAGTGCGAGAGAGAGAACGCCCTGTGTAAAAAGGGGTGAAGGGGGGGTTGGGGGGGTGTTGGTTGGGGTGGGTGTTGGTTGGGGGGGGAGTTGGGGTGGTGGTGGGGGGAGTTGGGGGGGAGGGTTGGGGGGAGGGGTGGGTGTGGTGTGGGGGTGGTTTGGGGGGATGTGGGGGGAGGGTGATGTGGAGGGGGTTGGAGGGTGGTGGGGGCTGAGGGGGGTGGAGGGTGTGGGGTGGTGGGGTGGGGTGGGGATGTGTTGGGTTGGGAATGGGAGTAGGGGTGGGGAGAGTGTTGGGGGTGTTGGGTGGGGAAGGTGTGGGGTTGGGTGTGGGGTTGGGTGGGGAGTGGGGTAGGGTGGTGTGTGGGTGTTGGGTGTGTGGAACGGGGGTGGGGAAGGGGGGTAGGGAGGTGTGGGGGTGTTAGGTGGAGAAGGGGAAAGGTGGTGGGAGATTGTGGTGATGGGGGTGTGGGGTTGTACAGATTGTGGTGTGAGGGATGTCTGGTTTTGTTTTATTTTAATTATTTATTCTTTCATTTCGAGGATAATGGAATAAGCATTCATTTGCTTTTTTGGTTTGAATCGCGTTTTTATTCAGGAAACGTGAATATTATGCATCATACACAGATTGAGAGCAATAACAATAATTTTGCTTTTTTTACATCTAATCCCCGTATGTATTGCAGTTTTGTAAATTGTGTCATCCATCTCCACAGCCACACGATGGCCTGCTCTTTTGTAAAGCGGAACAGGTTTTAACGTTTGCGCAAGTTGTTCTGTGTGCGTTCGCACACGGGGCCTTGGTTTATAGTGTCATCCGAAGGACGTTGGGGAGAGTGGAGTCTGTACT
>CM060348.1:24595920-24625920 GCA_030674155.1 Stramonita haemastoma
TAGCGAATAGTACTGATAACAAAATTTATAGTGATAGGATACCTATTCATTTCCCCGTACACTAAGTCGTTAGGTGTTCGTCTATCCACTCCCAAAAATTTCTTTAAAGCAAATAAATGGGTTTTTTCACAATATTCTGCAGCAGCATAAATACCCCAAACTTCTGAACCATACTGCATAATAGGCTGAACTTGTGCATCAAATAATTTCAAAAAAAGTCTTACTGAGCTATTATTCAAAGCATTTAATCCTCGCATGATAGCAAGAAGTGCCTTTTTTGCACGGCTTGCTAAATCTCTGCATGTAGCAGTGAAACTAAGCCTAGTTGAAAAATATATCCCCAAATATTTATAGGCATTGACAACTTCTATCTGATTACCATCAACTGACCAGTGTTCTCTGGCACTCAAATAACCCCCCTTTCTAAACACAACAATATTTGATTTACCCATATTTACCTTCAATCCCAAAGAGGAAGAAGCGTGCATTAGACTATTTATCTGGGTCTGCAGACCAACAACCGTTTCAGAAAGAACAACAACATCATCTGCAAACAAAAGTATAAACAGTTCCAAAGTATCTAGCAAAAATGTCACACCATGTTTTCCATTTTGTATTACTTCAAGTGCTAACTCATTAATAAACAGAGAAAATAGAACCGGGCTGCAAACGTCACCCTGTTTGACACCTGCTGAACATTGGATATAAGGCGATAATTTAGTTCCACATCTTACTCTTGCCTTAACACAATCATACATGCTTTTCACACAACGAAACAATTTTCCCTTTACTTCATTTTTCAACAATATTGGCCATAGCAAATTTCTGTTGATGGAATCGAACGCCTTTTCGAAGTCTATAAAGGCAACATACAATTTTCTGTTCAAACTGAATTGTTTTTGTACACACGCTAATAATGTAAATACATGATCAACAGTTGAGTATCCTTTTTTAAATCCTGCTTGAAATTCCCCTGTTAAATTATTTTCTTTTACCCATGCTTGTAGTCTTCTATTTATGATACCACTATAAATTTTGCTACTCACATCACACAAGGAAATACCCCTATAATTTCCAGGAACATTTACCCCCCCTTTCTTATACAGTGGTAAAATAATTGATTCTGACCAGTTTGTAGGAAAAACACCTTTGTCAAACAGAGCATTAAAAAACTTAACAAAAAAAGGAGTAATCTTTGTAGATGCATTTTTTAACAGTTCAGGTATCAAGCCATCAGGGCCAGCAGCTTTCCCCACCTTCAGTTTACAAATAGCTAACTGAACCTCTTCCTCCATTATAGGCTGATTAAATATACAGTCATCATCTGAATCCGAGTCATCCTCCTCCACTAAAGTGTTATCTACATTACTTTTGTCAAGAAGATTACTAAAATGATCATACCATTGCTCTACAGAGATTTTATTTCTAACCATTTTTCTTTTTGGCATAGCACTGTGTATTGTGTCCCAAAACATTTGCTTAGAATCAATAGAAGCCATTAACTTATCAATCATCTGTGCATTATGCTCTTTTTTCTTTCTAGCTAAAAGATTCTTATATTCTCTTCTCTGTATACAATATGGACTTCTGTCTTCTTCTTTTTTAGAACGCCGGTATTTTCTAAGTGCTCTTCGAGTTAATCTTTTCTTTAATCTACATTCTTCATCATACCATTCTTCTTTTTTCTTATGCCTATTTATCGAACATACTTTTTTCATTGAAACTGCTGCACTTTTAATACAGTTATTAAATACATTTAATGCTAAATCAATGTCGTTGTCAATCAGTTGTATAGCTTCATTTACTCCTTTATAACTTTCATCTGAATTTAAAGCATTTTCAAACTTTTCACTTTGAGCTGCATTCCAGACATATTTTTCCATTACAACATTATCTTCAATGTCATCAATACCACTAAGATTATCGTTAGGAAAAGAAATGGACAAGACAATAGGCAAGTGACTTGTGTCAATACGTTCTACAACTTCTAAACAACAGTTGTCGAATATAATTGTAAAAAGATCTGATGATAACAAAAAATAATCAATGACACTGCTACCTGAGTCCCCAATATATGTGTAGCGTCCTTCACGATCGCCATAACACATACCATTCATTATAGACAAATTCAGTGCAGTGCACATATCCAACAGAGACTTACCATAACTATTGATGTGTTTATCTTGGGAACGTCTCCCCTCATCAATCAGATTGCAACAATTTGTGGGGCTGACAAATGGCTCTGATGTTGCAGACTGTGATACATTTGATGTCCTGCTATTTAAATCACCTGATACAATTATAAACATATCATTCTGGTTAAGTGTGTTATCAATCAGACAATCTTCTAACATTGACACACCATCTGCATCACAATCCATATAAGTGTAATATCGTGAACCCTCTGGTGGCAGATACGCACAGGCATACAGTACATCTTTCGGAAGACCAAACAGAGTTTTATCAATAACAATAAGAACAAAGTTACCCACAACAACATTCACTCGACGAACAAAGGGCACTAACTCATTTTTTATCAGACACACAACTCCACCTGAATGTCTGCCAGCCTTTGATAATTTCGTAGCTGGTTGACAAAAAACAGTATGGTCTGTAAACAAATCAGAGGTGAAAGATTCCAGAAAAGTTTCCACTAAAACAAACGAAATGAAAGGAGGAAATGAAAGATACAAAACTGGAATCCTTTATCTTAGAAGACAGACCCTCCACATTCCACTGAAGGAATGTAAAGGCATTTTTACTCATATGCTTTTCATTATCACTGCCTGCGTAACTTGTGTCCAAGTCAGAGGACATGAACAAATTATCATTATTATCAGAATCGCCATTTCCATTAGCTGTATTTGATGGTAACATGTTTGTATATTCATTACAACCAGAACTATGTCTATTACAAAAACCCCGTCTGTCACATGACACGCTTTGCAGTTCCCTTTCCACAGCAGGTGATAACATTATGTCATTTTCACAATGTTTTTCTTCAATTTCCAAATTTTTCCCCAAATGAATCCCGGAAATCCCCAACCCCTCAACAAAAACCTCTCCCCCCCTTTGGTTGTCGGAAACATTTCCCTTTCTCCCCAAGCATTTATTTTTCACATCAGCACACTCATTCCCACATACGAACAGCGATAAATTATTTTCATTAGCAACACTTTGGGTGGGTTGTTTACTTTTACATTGGCGGCCACATCCCTATTTGAAATCAACCAGACTGTTTCCCTCCCCTGACAAAAAGTACTTTTTCCCGTCAATAACAAGATGATCATATATCATCGAAACTTTGTGTCCACTGTCTCGTTTTTCTTTCATGAATTTTGACAAGGATTTCCTTATTTCCCTGATTCCTTTTGAAAAGTCTTCCCAATAAAAATGTTCGTCCCTTTCAGTTTGTTCTTCGCTTTCAAAATCCTGACTTTATCTTTATAGTGTGTACATCGGGCAATAAGAGGCGAGTTTGCTTTTGAGCTGACGCGATGCACCCTGTCAAACTCAACATCGCTAGTCAGCTCAAGCTGATCATTCAGCAAATCTTTCAGTCTCAGTTCACAATTTTCATTTGTCTCTCCCTCCTCCCTCTCTAGACCATAGAATAATAAATTGTTCCGTTTTGACCGGCCCTCCAGATCATCCACTTTCTTTTCTAGGCTAGCCACTCTGTCCATCAACACACGGTTCATTTGTTTTGTGTCCCTGTACTCCTCCCGCAGAGCGCTAACCTCCTCCCTCAGCGTGTCCACCTCTCCCCCCAGCGTCCCCAGTCTTTCCTTGATGTCTCTCACATCCTCTTTCACTCCGTCCAGCTTACCGTTTACGGAGGCGTCCATACCCTCCAGCTTTGTCATCAGGTCCTCCATGCTCAGGCTCGGGAAAGACAGTCGTCGCTGCGGGGCGGGGGCGTGTCCACTGTCAGCAGCTTTCTCCCCAACTCGGCCACTGCAGCTGCTGAATCTCGTCTGCCTCATGTTGGCTGCTGACTTGTCCCCTTTGTCCACAGGCCCCGGGTTCTGCTCGACATCGCCTGACCGTAACAGCAACAGACTCCCCCAAAACATGTAGGAGAGCACAGCGCCAATAAAGACGCCGTGAATGCGGGACTTGAGAGAAAGCACCCGAATTCTCATCTTCATTTTTTCCGTAGCCCTCTTTTCCATAAAGGCCTGGAAGACGAAGAGAAATGAACCGCAAACGGCTCTGAAGTCGACCGCTGTACAAGGCATGTTGTGACAGTGAGCTGTTTTACAAGCTGTCTTGTAAAAAGCGTGGCACAACAGAGCAGCTGGTCAACACGTCCGTTCTCTTCGGCTGCTCTTCACACACTCCGAGAGAGAGAGAGAGAGAGAGAGAGAGAGAGAGAGAGAGAGATTGAGATTTGGAGGAATTTGGAGGGAGGGGTGCTCCGTGTGTTTGTGTGCGTGCATGCGTGTGTGTGTGTGTGCGTGCTTGCGTGCGTGCATGCGTGTGTGTGTGTGTGCGTGCGTGCGTGCTTGTGTGTGTGCGTGTGTGTGTGTGCGTACTTGTGCGTGTGTGTGCGTGCATGCTTGCTTGTGTGTGTGTGTGTGTGTGTCAGTGAGTTAGTGGGTACGTCAGTCATATATCATTTGCAAGGAGGCAAAAGATGTGACCATATCAATATTACACCAGTATCAATCAAGACTATGACGACAATGATGATGATGATGACCATCACCACTACCACTGTGTTGAGTTGACGATTTTGATGATGATAACATCATCGGAAATGGTGTCGACCTGAGCACAAGGGCGATATTTAATGAAGAGGAGGATGACAATGACATATCATAACGAAGAATATTTTGACATGGACATTTAGACTGAAGACAACAAGAATAGCGACTACTATGACAATTCTTTATTCTTCTGCATTATTTCTTTTCGAGAATAATGGAATAAGTACTCATGTGCTTTTTTTTCATCCAGTTCCCGCGTGTACGCAGTTTTGTCAATTTTGTCATCCGGATCCCACCGGCACACAATGGCCTACACTTCCGAAAAAAATGGAATGGGATTTAACGTGCGCGCAAAATGTTCTGCGTGTGTTCGCACACGGGGCCTTGGTTTATAGTCTAAATCTGAAGGACAATGTTCATACCGATGATAACGATGATGGACTTGAGGATAAGCATTACAATGACTATGCTATGATTGCAGGTTTATAGTTTCATCCGAAGGACAATGATGATATTAATGATAATGATGATGATGATGGTCTTAATGATGAATTTGAGGATAGCCGTTACAGTTACAATGACGATGCTATAATTGCAAGTTTATAGTCTCATCCGAAGGACAATATCAATAATAATGGTAGTGTTGATGGTATTCAGAATAAAAATGACAATGACTGTGCTATGATTGCAGGTTTATAGTTTCATCCGAAGAACAATGATATCAATGATAATGATAATGATGACGGTCTTCAGGATAATCATGACAATGACTTTTCTATCATTGCAGGTTTATAGTTTCATCCGATGGATAATGATGATATCACTGATAATAATAAGGATGATGGTCTTGATGACGAATTTGAGGATAATCCTTACAATTACAATGACTGTGCTATAATTGCAGGTTTACAGTTTCATCTGATGGACAATGATATCAATGATAATGATAAGTAGGAAGAAAACGAGGCAGACTAAGGAAGAGAATGGAGGACAACGTCAGCGAATGGACAGGCCTAGAACTCAGTCAAACCCTGAGAAAGGCAGAACAGAGAGATGAATGGAGGGAACTGGTTGTCAAGTCTTCAGGGGTGCCTTCACGGTCGCCAGACTAAGGGATAGATAGATAAACAGACAGACAGACAGACAGACAGACAGACAGACAGACAGACAGACAGACAGACAGATTGATTGATTGATTGATGATGATCTCGAGGATAATCATGACAATGACAATGACTGTGCTATGACTGCAGGTTTATAGTTTCATCCAATGGACACTGACGATATCAATGAAAATGATGATCCTGCGGATAGTCATGACAATGACTATAATTGTCAATGATAATGATAATGATGATGATGGTGATGATGATGATGATGATGATGATGATGATGATGATGATGATGGTCTCGAGGATAATCATGACAATGACTGTGCTGTGATTGCAGTGCTGTCCAGGTCCAGTTTCATCTGAAGAACAGTGATGATATCAATGATACTGATGACGATATTGATAATGGTCTCGAGGATGATCATGACAATGACAATGACTGTGCTGTGATTGCAGTGCTGTCCAGGTCGGTGTTCATGGTGGAAGAGCGGATTGAACGACAGATCTGGACCCTGGCACAGGAACTCTACCGTTCGCACCCCACTCAGGGCAAATACGAACACATCGTGGAGAAGTACAAAGGTGAGTATGATTAAAATATAATATATGTATAATTACAACTGAGAAAAATATGTATAATATATTGTGTGTGTGTTGTTTTGTGTTGTGTTGTGTTGTATTGCATGTTTGTTTGTTTGTTTGTGAAGAAGAAGAAGAAGAATTGCGAAGAAGAAGAAGAAGAATTGCGAAGAAGAAGAATTGCGAAGAAGAAGAAGAATTGCGAAGAAGAAGAAGAATTGCGAAGAACAAGAGCAAGAACACGAGGAGGAGGAGAAGAGAGACAGAGAAAGAGAGATATGTGTGTGTGTGTTTTTTCTTTGTTATGCTGCTTTGTGGGGTGTTCAAATTCATTTAACGTCTTTTCACAAATTGTGATATTAGACGGTGTGGTGTGGTGTGTGTGTGTGTGTGTGTGTGTGTGTGTGTGTGTGTGTGTGTGTGTGTGTGTGTGTGTGTGTGTGTGTGTGCGTGCGTGCGTGCGTGCGTGCGTGCGTGCGTGCATGTATGCATGCGTGCGTGCGTGCATGCTAGCGTGCGTGCGTGCGTGCGTGCATGTGTGTGTGCATACTTAAGTTACCCTAAACTGATTGACTTTTCCAGAGAGTCAACACAAGTACGCAGTGAACGGGTACCTGCAGGAGTGGAAGGCGTGGCGGGGGGAGAACAAGGAGGCCCTGTGTGAACTCTTCACCTGCCTCAACCGCAGCAAGCGAGACGACATCGTCTACGAAATATGCAACGGCTTCCGCCATGATGTTGGTATGTAGCATTTATTTAGGGGTGGGGTGGGGGGGGGTGGGGGGGGGGGCATTGATTTTGTTGTTGTCATTATCATCATGACTGTCGTTACTTTGTTGTGATTATTACCGTCATTGTGTCGTTGTCATTATCTCTGTCATTATCATTATTACGATCAATTTTTTTTTTGGGGGGGGGTGTTTATTGTATATCTGTATAAGTGATGGCAGATTTCTCTGTGTGAAATTCAGGCTATTCTCCCCGGGGAGACCGCGTCACCACAATAACAGCGCTACCCTTTTTTTCATTTTCATTATCATTTTCAACACAACCACCTTCATGTTTGGATAACCATGAGGAGATGGGCGCCACTGCCCTCAATATGCTGGCCCCTAGAGAAGCGCTGATGTCTCTGATGCCTTGCTCCCCCACTACCAAATAGGTTGTGGGACACCTTTACCTTTTTTACCTATGTATATGGCTCGGCTTTTGTTGGGCTTTGGTAGAGGTTTTGGAGAAAGGGGTAAGATTGCTTTTGCAGCCCCATAGTTCATATTGTAATCATATTAGCTTCGCTTTGTTAGTTTTCATGATTGTCCAGAGCATCACGAAAATAATGTGATAATCATGTTGCCTCCTTCCAGACTTTGATGCATATTGTAATTATATCAGCTTCTATTAGTGATGCGCTTTCACTAAAGGTACATTAAGTGCTTTATTATCATTATTCAGATTTCTGCACAGTGAGAAAGTTCAATCATTTAGCTTGACAATGATCTACTTGTTTTTGCTGTAGCTTGACTAAAAGCAAAGTTACAGTCGTTTGAATACTCAAAGTGATGAGGCGGCCATTTTGAGAAATTTGGGTTGTTTTTTTAATACCACTTTATGTCACAGCAGATTTCTTTGTGTGGAATTCGGGCTGCTCTCCCTGGGGAGATCGCGTCGCCACAAGTGCAGCGCCTACCCATTATTATTTTTTTTATTTATATACAGCCCCGAGCTACCCTGTGGACTCCAACTCCCCGATTTTTCCTCAGGGATGGTGTCTAAACATGACACCTGTGTGCACGCTGGTAAACTTTTAATTAAAGTTTCTTGAACTGTGTACTTGTGTCTTGATCTTAGCATGAGGGCTTTTAAGCTTTATAAGCTGATTTGGACTCTGATATTTTAGAACATAATTTTTAAATGTTTGAAGAAACCAAAACTGCAAAAACATGAAAATCGCTATTAAAATAAAATAAATAAAATAGGTGTAGCCGCCTTTTCTGGCCCCGTGGGCGAAAACTCTCCCTGCGACTTAAGTACCCTTTGTGATAGCGCGTCACATTTTGTTAGTTTGTATGATTGTCCATAACATCAGATAATTAATGCGCCGATGATGCTGCCTCCTTGCAGACTTTGACGCAGACATGGAAGCCCAGCTGGAGGAGGAGGAGGCGCTCAACGCCAAGCAGAACAGCTGCCACGAGGTCATGGAGGTCTTCTGCCCTTGCTGCGTCAAGCCCCAAGAGGTCAAGGCCATGCCCAAGTCCAAGGTCACCGTCCGGAGAAGAAGATGGAAAAGGGGACAGAAGCCAGCGGCAAGCTGCTGGAGATGTCGCGGGAACCGGAGTCTGTGGAGGTGATCTCCCCTGGGGTTCACTTCTGGGCGCGACCTTGCAAGAGCGCTCCCGCTTTGGAGGAGGAAGAGGAGGAGGATGGGGAGAGGAGAGGAGGAGGAGGGGAGGAGAAGGGGTTGCTGAGTGTGGAGGAACTGATGGCAATGCAGAGACAGTATTCACAGCCCGTGCAGGCCACCACTTAAAAACTTAGAAACGCCTTTTTTGGGAGGTTCGCTTGCTTTCTGAATACGTTGGGGAGGTGGGTGGCTTATTTTTTTAGTAGTTAAGGAAGACGTAGATTTCAGTGTGGAGTAGCTTAAAATGAAGATTCTCTGTGCAGGCCACCACTTAAACTTTTATGGGTTTGCTTGCTTTCTTTTCTTTTTCTTGTGGGGAGGTGAGGGGTTTGGTGTTTGTTTTTGTTTTTGTTGGGGGGGGGGGGGGGGGGGGTAGTTAACGAAGAGGAAAATTCCAGTGCGGAGTTTCATAACTTGAGATTCTATGTGCAGGCCACCACTTAAAACAAAAATCCTTTTTTGGGGTTTGCTTGCTTACTTACTTTCTTTTTTTGTAGGGGAGGTGGGGTTGGTTTTTTTTGGTAGTTAAGGAAGATGTAGTTTTCAGTGTGGAGTAACTTAACTTGAGATTTTTCTATGTGCAGGCCACATCTGGTTTGTTTGTGTGTTTGTTTTGTTAGGGTTTTGTTGATGGGATGATTTTGAAAGAGTTTTTTGTGAAAGGATTTTAAAGTTTTCAGCTTGGTGGGAACTTAATTGGGCATGTATGTAATCGATGAGGGGTGGGGTTTTTTTTTTAATAGTTTTTTCTTCCCTTTTTTTTTTAAAGGAATAGTTTGTCTTTAGTCTGGAATGAACCTCTGTAAGTAAGCATTATATATGCTGCAAAACATGTGTGTGTGTTTGTGTGAATGGTTTGGAGTTATTTGGTTTATTTGGGGGGGGGGGAGGGTAGAAAATAGTGTATGCATGTGTTTGTGTTGGGGGTTTTTGTGGGGGCAGGGTTAGGGAGGGGTTGTTTTTTTGTTGTTGTTTTTTTGGGGGGTAGGGGGGAGTTGGGTTTGGAAGTTATTTCTTGCTTTTTCGTTGTTTTTTTACTTTTGTAGTGTTTTTTTTCTTGTCGATGGTGGAGTGTCTTGTCTTAATTAAGTTGTAGGATGGGGGTGGTGGGGGTGGTTGTATTTAAGAGCGGAATTTTTTAAAGGGGTAAAAGGGGTTTGAATGTTTGTTTTCTTTGGATTGATTATTTTTGTGTCTTTTTAGCTATCAGTGTCAGAGAGACTGAAGACAAATGTCCGAAGTAAAGCTGCCTTAGACTAGAGTGAACTCATGTGCAGGTCACTTTTGTTTGTTTGTTTGGGGTTTTGTTTTTGATTTAAAAAAAAATATTTTATTTGTTTTCCATGTTTAGGAGACATGAACAGACTGATTGAAATGAGAACCATTTTGGGCAGAGATACAGCTCTCTTTTTCATTTTTGGGGGGGGTGGTGGTGGTAGTGTTTTTTTTTTTTGTTAATGTTTGGGGGGTTGTTGGAGTTGTTTTCGTTTTGTTTTGGTTTTGGGGGGAGGGGGGGGGGGTAGGGAGGAGGGGGGAAGGTTGCTATTTTGTATCACCATTTGCATTCCCATTACATTTCCTTCTCATAATATCACAGTTATTTTTTTGTGTGTGTGTGAGTGTCAAAATTTCTAGGTCTGATTTTGCTCAACACAGAACAGAAGAAAAAAAAGCCACACACTTTAATTAATTCTTGTTTAGTTAATTCACTAAGTTTGACTGCAGAATGGACAATGAAGGATTTATGACTAGCAACTCTTTTTGAGAAAAAAATAGAACTCACATTGCGCAAATCCAGCATAACTCAGTCAAGGGTCTAGGGCCTGGTGCTAAGATTAGCACACCCCTTCCTTTTACCAAGTACAAGTGTGGACATTTTCTGCTATAATAAGCACCTGCTGGGATGGAATGGATAGCAGCTGAGAGGAGCTGAAAGTGGGGACACTGAGAGCTGTGAATTATCATTTTTCTTTTTTATGTGTAATTATCCTGCCCCATTCTCACAAACCATGAAGATCCATCCCAAAGTCTGTTTTTAACCAGCTGGGGAATAGAAAAAAAACCCAGTTTCCATGGTGTAGATATTTGGTGAGAATGATGGAGGGAAAAGACTTCATGATGGAAAAATGGACAGTTGGGGAGCTGGAGGGGGGGGGGGAGGAATAGGATAACACTTTGCTGAGAAAGTAGGTGTCTGTTATTGGCATATGAAATGTCAGGCAAGGTTGCGTTTGTTTTGTGACATAGGACTGTTCTGGAGAAGGTGATTTACGATATTTGGTGGGAAAGGATCTGTGTTTTCCTCTTTTTGGGGGGGGGGGGGGGAGGGGGGGGTTGTTTTTTTGTAGATTCATGGCTAAAGCTTTGATGTTCACATATAGTGAGAAATAACTAAGAGATTTTGCGTTCACAGCCGTTTTACCCACCATTCATGTAGCCATTTTCTGACTTTGTGGAGAAAGGTATTTCATCAACATTTTGATGAAGGAGAACAAACGAATGAAAAAAGAATGTTATCAAAATGTGTGTTTGGACATGAACGCCTTCAAGCTGTGAAGGTTAAAAGATCAGCCTAACTGCATCATTTTTGTTTTGTTTTGGCCTATTTACATGTGTGGAAAGGTTGTAGCAGACATAATTATTTTGGTGTGGATATGGTCCTCCATGTATGTCTATATCAGTGTGTGAACACAGTCAGCACTGTGGGTGAAATTAAAAGTGGGGGAGCATCACATGCATCCACGTGAATATTTTTCCTGTCTGCTTAAACTGTGTGTGTGACAGTATCAACGTGCTCTAACATCAGGCTTTTTTTTTTCTTTTTGTTTTTTGGAGCAAGATGATTCATTTAATCAAGGTAACACATGAATGTTGTGGGAAAAAAGTGTGTAATTTGATCATCAGTAGTGATGTAAAGAGCTTGAGCAGTTTCACGTTGGTTCTGTTTCAAGTTTTAAAAATGTTCTTCATTTTCCTGGTGCTTTAATGCCAAACTGTAATTAACAGAATGATGTTTTTCGTTGAAGATGATTTTCATGAGATGTTAATTTTTTTTCATCAAAATATTGTTGTTGAGGCTTCCATGGAAGAATATACTTGATGACTTATACTGATTGACAACATTTTGATGCATCGTCTGAATGGATGAGGAATAGCAATGTGTATTTTCAAAAAAGAAATGTTCACCAGTAGATGTGAATTGATAGAGAGTGTTCAACATGGTGTGTGGAATGTTATGAACATTTCTGACAGTGAATGATTATGTTTGCTTATAAGTAATGTTGATGATTAACAAGTATAGATTATGAATGTTAATGCCTTTAGAGTTTAGAAGGTATTAATGTTCATATCAAAGAACATTGGTTAAAAAGCACTGGGACATAAATGCCTTTAGAGTTTAGAAGGTATTGTGCTCATAACAAAGAATATCGGTTAAAAAGCGCTGGGACATAAAAGTGTGAATGACAGATGCCACCTTCAGTCTTCAGTAATACTGTGAGATCACAAACATTGGGATGAACAGTGTCATGATTTCAGTGTGAGGGGTGATCCTAATTACCTCCCTTGCGGCAGGAGCAAAAAGCACACCACCATGTTACTAAAATGGGACACACCAGTGAATTGTATGAGGCTCATGTGTTCTTGGGTGGTCGTGAACTGTAGAATGTATATGGCCTGTATATGCAGTGAACTGTTCAGTGTATATGGCCTGTGTGCAGAGGCTACATTGCTCACTGTTCTGATCACGATCCATAACTCTGAGGCTGTTACGGAGATGGGAGCTAATCTCTTAACTGTGTAAGAATCAAGCCCTGAATGTTGAATTGTTACATCTTCCATACATGATGGATAACGAAAACAGATATTTTCAGAACACGTAACTTGAACAAAAAGATTTACACGGGCAGTGCCACTATTGATGTGCAGCGAATGATTCGACTTAGAATATAGTGATTTTTGGAAGACAAATTTGTATATAAGTATAGATGGTAATTGTCTCGTTTTGAGAGCATTGTATACACATTCACCAGGTGTGTTACTAAAATTTGGACACACTAGTGAATTTTGTCGATGTTTGCTTATTAAAAGGTGGAATTTTTTTTTTTTTTTAGTAGGATGTTTTCATGTCATAATATAACTGGTTCCCATTCCTCTCATCAGAACGAAAGTATGGAATGAAAATGAAAAACAAAATGTCATAATTTCACATGGAAAGTAGACATGACTCAAACGACATGTCTAGAATTACTAAAATGGCTGAAATCGTTCACTGTCTGCAAGCTAATAACTGTGGTGCCTATTCCCAAAGTCTAGAAAAAAGATTTCTCCTTTGGTTTGTCTGATCATGTTTAGAATCCTGGAAGTAACATAGCATTGGAAAGTTGTCCAAAACTTCACCCTGTTACAACAAAAAGTAGCAAAATGTAAACAGCAGAAAAGAGTATGGTGATGACAGCCGTAGTGTTTGTTATGCATTACATGTGTCGTGGGACTGTATAGTAGTAGTAGTAGTAGTATATATATTGACAAAAATAACGGTACAGGATCTGCCTGGTTTATATGACTTGTATTATGACTGTACTTTTGCTTGAGTATAAACTGTAAATAGGATTGCTTTTTTTATTTTTGAATGATTGTTTTTTTGTTGTTGAAATATGAATTTGTAGCCGATAATACTACGTTGTATTTTTTTGGACACTACATGCTCTGAGGGGAATGGTTGCAAGTTTGTTGACTTGTGGTTCTTGTATATCCAGACATATTTTTCATGATCACAATGTTTTTGGTGTGTGTGTGTGTGTGTGTGTGTGTGTGTGTGTGTGTGTGCTTTCATGATCACAATGTTTGTTGGTGTGTGTGTGTGTGTGTTAGTGGGTTAGTGTGTGTGTGTGTGTGTGTGTGTGTGTGTGTGTGTGTGTGTGTGTGTGTGTGTTTCAAGAAGGTTTTTTTTTATAGAGTTTTTGACTTTGAGATAACAGACACTCTGTTTTTTTGTTTAAATGGTTGAGATTTGGAGACAAAATTTTTTTTGTTTCTTTCTTTCTTTGGATTGTTTTGTTCATTGAAATATTTGGGTGACTTCTTTATTTTTTTAACTTACATTTGTTGGTGTGGGTAGGTGTTTAAATCCTTGAACATTTTAAAAAATAATTCTGCAATGCAGGAGAAAGTTTTGTTTAGAGGATGTGGAGAGAAAGTGTCTTTGTGTTTAGGCAGTATAAACATGGCTAATGCCATGATCAGCAGTCACAGATAAAGCTGCAAGAAGTATTGGGCTACAAGAGACTAAAACTATACTTTGTGGTGACAGGTATTTTCTGTATGTGCTATTAAAACCTCTCTCTTTCTCTCCCTCTCTCTCTCCTTCTCTCTCTCTCTCTGTCTCTGTCTCTGTCTCTCTCTCTCTCTCTCTCTCTCTCACACACACACACACACACACACACACACACACACACACAACACACACACACACACACACACACACACACCACACAGCTTTTTAAGTTGATAGTTCATGAAGACAGTTTGCTTTTTTGGGTTGTAAAGAAAGGTGAACAACAATTATGATGTTTTGGTTTTCTTTTTTACTGAAGGAATTAAGTATTTGCATTTTTTGTTAGTATTCTTGGACTGTTTTGGTTTGATTTTTTTGTTTTACTTGAAGTAACCTTAAACCAATGACCTTATTTTTTGGAAGGGGGGGGGATTGTTGTGAGGGGGGGGGGGGTTGTTTCGTTTTGTTAAAGTATGTGGAAGAAGCACATACATAACTTATCCAGATTTTTGGGAAACTGTTTTGTTTATGCAATTAATGCAAAACCTGTTTGATGTTAATGGCAGAGTGCTCTGTCTTTGTTGAAGGGTTGATTTTAGTTTTAATGCCCTCGTAAGATTGACTTGGGCTTTTTCAGAAGCAAGTGGTTTAGTTTTAATGCCCTTGTAGAATTGACTTTGGCTTGCACACTAAAAAGTTCATTTTTTAATGTTAATTTGCTTAATTAAAGTACACACACACTTAGTTAAGTGTGATTTTTTGTCTCTTTTCTTCCATCTCTCGGGTTGTTGTCTTTTGTTTTATTAGTGTTGTTATCTTTGTTGAATCTCAGAGCAAAGAAGGGCACACTGTTATTGTCATTGAAGTGCAGTAGGCAGCCATAAGTCTCGTAAAACTATGGAGTTGCGCTGTATGTGTTAATTCTGGCACAGTGTCAGTTGTGGCTGGTCAGTCCCTATAAAGCAAAGCACATCCAGGATTTTGGGGATATTGTGAAACCGATTTCCAAACTGGTTTTGGTACAAGCATGATGATGCTGTTGATAGTTTTTTTAAATCAAATTCAGCTTGTTCTGTGTTTATGAGATGAGAATATTCTTCATTACGCTAACCAACAAAAAAGAAATTCTGAATGTAAGCAAGATGACTGACACATTACGAATTACCTGGCACTCTGTCTATGGGATGAGATATGGTCTTTGCTACAGTTAGCAACATTCTGGATGTAAGCAAGGTGGTTGTATATTCATTCTGAAGCATTGGATCAAAGGCATGGCCAGAAATATTGTTATTCAGCCATTGTATCATTAGGCAGCATGGGAGGAGCAAAACGATAAGTAAATTAATGAAAAAAAGTAAAACCAAAAATATCATAACCAAAACAAAGCATCACAAAATTCACAGGAAGCAAAAGATTACTGTGTGTGCACCTAAAGCTCAAATGTTAAAAAAACAACTGCTGGCTGTAGCGTTACTGCGTGTTAGATATCATCTGTCTCTTTCTTTACCGCTGGATCGGTTTTTTGAGGCATTCTCTGCATATTTTTTTCCTTTTTTTTCTTGATTTTGTTTTTGTTTGGGGTTTTGGTTTTGTTTTGGTGTTGCTTTTTTTTGGTGGGGGATTATTTGGGTTTGTTTTGTTGTGGTTTTTTGGGGGGGATGGTGGAGGGGGTAATTCCTAGTGATCAGTTTATATGTTTGGTTTGGTGGATGTTGTTTTTATTTTGTTTGTTTGTGTTCCTCAGCTAGAGCTATGAATTTCCACCAATGGTGAGATTTTTTTGTTGCATATACCACAGTCTGCCAACCATGATTTAGATAGCCACATTCCAACTTCAGGGTTTTCTGTTATTATGTTTCACTGTAGATGCCAAAATATGTGTGCTAGCAGTTAGGTTGCTAAAAGTGCACTTCTTGGACTAGAATCAGAAGAGAAAAGAAAGAATGCTGTCATATAATTAGGTAAGCTCACAATGGTAGATAATAATCACAGATAACTGTTCCACATTCTTGAATGCTTGTATGATAACTAAGAAAAGTGAATTTGGCAATTGCTGTTTTATGTTCGCAGTGAACATGTAAAGGTGTCCCATAACCTAAGTGGTCATAGGGAAGCGAGGCATCAGAGACCTCAGTTTCTCCAGGGACCAGCATATTGAGAGTGACGCCCATCTCCTCTCCCTTGCTGCTTTACCTTTCCTGACCCTGAAGAGGGCAGGTACCCATTTACAGCTGGGTGAACTGGGGGGACTGTACTGAAGCCAAGGCGCGCAAACGGTCACCCATCCAGTCGGTAACCGTGCTCAGTGCTGCTTAACTTTAGCTGGGGCAAAGCAAGTGAGTGCTCTGACTACTGAGCTATCTTGTAGTAGAAAGGAAAACGCAAAAAGATAAAGGCATTGGTAAAGTATGTGAGATTGTCAAAGAAGGAAGACTAGGAAAAGATGTACTTTTATTGTGAGTAAAAAGTTGTCATAGAGGCTATGACTGTTTACTGTTAATGATAAAATGACTGTTAAGGACATTTTCACTCTCCTTCTTCACAAAATATGGTTGTATGTATGCTTTCTTGGGTGTGGGTGTGTGTGTGTGTGTGTGTGTGTGTGTGTGTGGTGTGTGTGTATGTGTGTGAGTGTGTGTGTGCATGCGTGCGTGCGTGCGTGCGTGCGTGCGTGCGTGCGTGCGTGTGTGTGTGTGTGTGTGTGTGGTGTGTGTGGTGTTGTGTTGTGAGTGTGTGTGTTGTGTTGTTTTTGTGTGTGTGTATGTTGTGTGTGTGTGTGTGTGTAGGTCGGTGTGTGTGTGTGTATGTGTGTGTGTATGTGTGTGTGTGGTGTGTGTGTGTGTGTGTGTGCGTGTGTGTGTGTGTGTGTGTTGTTGTTGTTGTGTCTGTGTGTGTGTTGCTTTATACACGTGCATATATGAGAGGAGATAGGAGAACCTAACAAATTCTATCAAACAATCTTCACCTCCATCTTCACTTGTGCTTTCCACCTCTTCATCATTATCAACTACACTCCTCAGTCTGAGTGAATAGACAGTCATTGTTTATCAATCATTATTATTCTTTTGATCACAAAGCATACTTATACCCAATACTGAAAAATATGATACATGTGTTCTTACATTTTTTCAGCATTTCCGGGACGTTTTTTCCTCTTTTATTTGCAATATGGTTTCGTTGCTTTATCATTCTCAGATGTGTCTGTGTATGTTTGTGTGTGTGTGTGTGTGTGTGTGTGTGCCTGTGTGTGTGTCTGTGTGTGTGTGTGTGTGTGTGTCTGTGTCTGTGTCTGTGTGTGTGCTGGTACATTTAGATATTCAAGGGCTGGGTTTTGTTGTCATTTTGTTTTCTTTTCTTAAAAAAATTTTTGGAGGAGTGGGGAGAGAAAGAAGGGGTTGATTTCTTTTATTTTGTGCTATGTTTTGGTGCAATACTGAATTTTCTACAGCCTCAAAAAGCTAAAATCATACAAGAATGAAAGAAACGTTCCCAATTCATAATGTTCTCTTTCTGTAGTCTGTCATTATGCTTATTTGCCAAAAGGAAACAAGTTCAAGGAGAACATACTATGGTAACCGTTATACGTCAAAACTTAAGGTAATAGTTATTTAACTGCAGATTCTTTAACCTGCTCAATAGGGGAGTGAGGCGTCAGAGACCTCAGCGTCTCTAGGGGCCAGCATGTTGAGGGGGTGCCCATCTCCTCTCCTTCACTGCTTTACCTTCCCTGATTCGAAAAGGGCTGGTACCCATTTACAGCTGGGCGAACTAGGGGACTGTACTGAAGCCAAAGCGGAGGCAGCCACACTCAAGGCTGCCTGACTTTTTTATATAAAAATTGGTAATATGTATAAACACTTGTTCATCTTTTTTCTTCAGCATTGACAGTTACTTTAAATACAAAGTTCAGAAAAAAAAGTGCTGTGATGAGTAATTCCAAAACATACATGCAACGTTTCCCCTCTACTTACAGTTAGTGGAGAAAGCTTTATTAGATTTTTGGTGATGGTCAATTCATATTTTTATTTGTGGAATATATTCTCACCTAGGATTTTTTTTTTCAATAAATTTTGTCTTCTGTTTCAAACAGAGAACATATATTTCCAGTATATTTGGGATGCTACAGTTCAGTGCCAGTTTTGTTGTTGTTGTTTTTTCATTGTCTCCCTATTTTGTAGAGAAACAAGTTGTATCTCCGTTTTTTTTTAAAGTAGGTGATTGAAGGGTGTTTTTTCATTTCATGTTGTTTATGTATAGCCCCCACCAACCACAATGGCCATAATTATCACCTTATTCAGTTTCAGCAACTTTGGAGGCTTTGGGACAGTTTTTTTTTTCTACAAGGGAAAATAAAACACAGAAATATCTTGTAAAAAAAATTACCAATATTGCCAGTTGATGAATAAACAAGTTGTTTGCATTAGCGAATCTAGAAGTACATTTTTAATATTGTCGGTTTACTAATGGACAAATACTTAACATCAGTGAATCTAGAATTACATTTTTTTTGCTAGTCCAGTTACTTTACTTTATCTCTTCCTAAAAAGATGTGACATAAAAAAGAAGGTAAGCAGTAAAGTATCTTTGATCATCCAAAACATTAATCAAAGTGTTTGATGGTCCTAAAGAGGAAAAATGTGGGAGTATAAAAAAGCAATTTAAAAAGAAAAGATAGCAAAATGAAATTTAAAAAGTCAATCTTCTCCTTTTTTTTCAAAGTTGAAAATTTAAACTTCTTCCTGATAATAAAAGCCCATTCTCTCTCTCTCTCTCTCTCCTCTCTCTCTCTCTCTCTCTCTCTCTCTCTCTCTCTCTCTCTCTCTCTCTCTCTCTCTTCTCTCTGTGGCAAAAATGAGCATCAGTGTATATAAATCTAAAGATGTCTTTGCTTACCAGAACTTTAGTTTCAACTTGGAGGCTACTAATACCAAATGCAGTCAATGAAAATGTGTTCAAATCTTTCTTGGATGTTTGTTGCAATGATTTGCATAATTTGATTGAGTTTGATCGTGGATTATGTATTATTGTATATATAATGAAGTGGCTGTGTTGCATATTCATGTGAGTTCTTTTTGTATGATGAGGCTCTTGGCTTTTGCATATTTTTTTTCTTTCCATTTTTTGGTGTGGGGTGGGGGTTGCTTGTTTACTTTTCTTATTCACATTTATCGAAAAAAATATTCTTCATTAGAAGGAGTCTTATTTTTATTTTTTATTGGGATTGTTTCCCCATTTTTTGTCCTTTGATTCTTTTCTTTATTTTTCTTGGTGGGGGGAGGGGGAGGGGGAGGGGGGCTGTTTTCTTGGAAATGATACAACTCAGCATAATTCTTTTTGTGTGAAATTAAGACAAAGAATGAAAATCTGCTTACTTTTTGTTTCGAGAACCTTCATAAAGTCTGTGTGTTTGATGGTTTAATTTTGGACTACATCTTCATTAGTTCGTTATTGTGAAATATTGCTTTTTTATGTATCAATCTTCGTTAGTTCGTTATTGTGAAATATTGCTTTTTTATGTATCAATCTTCGTTAGTTTGTTACTGTGAAAATATTGCTTTCTTATGTATCACTCTGAATCGTGTTTCATTTGGTGTTGTCGTTAGTAGAATTGTTCGTTGTTGTAGCATTCTGAATTGTTGTTGTTGTTGAATAGTAATTTTGGGTTAAAGTTTATTTGTATTTGTATTCTGAACTATAAGTCACTGTGTGTGATTACTCCTTTAGGTAGCATTCTCAGTATCATTTTTGTTTAGTGTATCAGTCAGTGTCTATGTTCAGTATTGAAATTACCCTTGTGTCGTCAATTTTTCCTTAATTTTGTCGTAGCATTCTACATTATTCTTAATTATCAAATTAATGTTCATTCCTGTACAATTCTGAAGAACGCTCATTTTAATTTAGCTTGTGTAAATATTCATTCCTGTTGTAGCATTTCAAATTACCTTCATTTTAGTTTGTGTATATGTCCATTCCTGTAGCTTTTCTAAATTACCCTCATTTTAGTGTACTCATTAATTGAAATGTTCTTTCTTGTATCATTTCTAAATTACCCTCATTTAGTCTACTAGTTCATTAAAATGTTCATCCTCTCATATCCTAAACCTTCATTTAGTATTGTGTTTTGTTCACTCTTGAAGCTTCAGAATTACTTCCATCTGTAGTGCATTTGTTTGGGGCAACTGCTCATTCATCTAACATAATGATCTTCATGTCACTCAGTTGTCGCTCAAATATTCTCAGTTAAAAATTTTTTAAAGTGTAACAGTGTTACAGGGTGGATCTGATTTGTCAGTGAGTGGTTGAAACTTTATCCTGTAACTTGAAAAGGTGATCGATCTACAGCAAAAAATACAAGGCTTTGTCCCTTCAGGCTAGAAGGAAATAAGTGGTTGGGGTGTGTGTGTGTGTGTGTGTGTGTGTGTGTGTGTGTGTGTGTGTGTGTGTGTGTGTGTTGTGTGTTGTGTGTTGTGTTGTGTGTGTTGTGTGTGTGTGTGTAGGCCTGTGTGTGGGCGTGGGTGGGTGCATGTGTGCATGCATGCCTGTGTTTGGTGTGTGATACTTGTCATTGTCATTGCATACATCTATGTCTAGAAACTGATACCTACCTTAACCCAAATGCTAGAAAAGTGTTCAGCCTGTGAATACAATACTTAGGCCTGCAATGTCGCTACAATTTCAACTCTCAAGTAGTATTATATCTGGACTTGATTATGAAGCAAAAAAACTGGGTAACTCTCTGTACTTGGGGGAATGTTCTTTGTTTTTGTTTGTTCGTAATATGGCCTAGGTATCTATGGCTTTGAGCTTAGCCCTGATATTTGGGGAATTTTGTTTATTTGTAATAGGGCCCAGTGTCTACGGCTTTGAGCTCAGCTGTGATGTTTGGGGAATTTGTTGTTTGTTTGTTTGTTTGTTTAAATCAGTCCAGTGTTTACTAAGGCTTTGAGCTTAGCTGTAATATATGTGCATAGTAAATAACAAGCCTACTACTACACAATACCATACCCCTTACATACTTATGTCAACAGTTTGTGTGAAGATGTAAGCATTAATTTTCACCCTTTGATATCATATGGAGGAAAAGACAAAAAAGTTTTGTGTGGTCATCATGTTACTTAATTTTGGCGTGATGAAGATGAAAACAGCGACTGTCAGATACTGTGTGTGTGTCAGTGTCCTGTTTGAACTGGTTAACTTGTTTTCTGATGTTGAATATGTTGGTATTGCTATAGAAAATGTATGTGAGAAGAGTTTTGATGTTATCAAGAAGACACTTAAGACGGAGTGTTTTCTTTTCAGTGTGGAAATGACATACAGTTTTTGAGTAATGAGTGTGCACATAATTATTTAAGGACGCAGATTATCATTTTGTGGAATTGTCAGAATCTCTCTCATCATTATTTTGCAGAATAAAGTTGTCTCTGAATTTGAAAAGATCTGAAATTTTTTTTGTGAATTCTCATTCATGTTAGATTGTTGATAAAAAAATATCATTTTTGTGTGTGTGTGGTTGTGTGTGTGGTGTTGTGTGTGTGTGTTGTCGTGTGTGTGTGTGCACCCATTGCACTTTTGCACATGTTTTTGCAAGCACTCTAGTGTGCGTTTTATGTGTATGTATTCCTGTTTTTCCCCCTTTTTTTTGTTTTTGGCCAACTTGCAGAAGAAGTTTGTGTACCAGTCCCTGCGCTACTTGTAACATAGCTTGCTTGCTTGTTTAAAAAAAAAAAATTCTGTACAACTTTTCAAACACACTACCGATCATTTGTTGGTTTCAAATCGCTGAAAGATGCACGGTTTATTTGTTGAAAATGATCATCAGAATGTAAAAATCCCATCGGACATAGTGTGTTTGTGTGTGTGTGTGTGTGGTGTGTGTGTGTGTGGTGTGTGTGTGTGTGGTGGTGTGGTGTGTGTGTGGGGCAAGCATGTGAAATGGTACAGAACAAAATGTATGGCCTCTGTGAGAATGACCTTTGTGCTTAGTTCTATGCTAGCTGTGAATGGGTTTGGTGGGTTGGTTTGTTGTTTGTTGGGGTTTTGTTGTTGTTTTAGGGGGGGTATTTGTTTGGAGGGGGGGGGGGGGGTTGTTTTGGTGTTTTTTGGTTGGTTGGTTGGTTGGTTGGTTTCGGTTGTTAGTGGGGTTTGTTTGTTGTTGTTGTTGGGGGTGTTTTTTTGTTGTGTTTGTTGTTTTTTTTTTGGGGGGGCATTTTTAAGTTTGTCCGGGTTTTGGTATTGAAAATTCTACTTCTTTAACACAACAGTCACTAGAGTGTTGGGGTATTTTCTGGGTAGTTTTTTTTTTCATTGTTCAGGTATTTTGCATTCTTGTATTTTAAGGTTTTTTTCTGAGAGTTGAATAAGTTTTGAAACACGTTTTCTTCATTGTTTAATTTAAAATGATGCAGAGGAATTGTAGAGCTCAGTTCTGTAATCAGTTGTTTTGAATAAAAAGTCTACTGCAATTCCATCATTCATTCTTTTTTTTTTTCCTTCAGCCTTTGAATTCATCAGATGAGAAATTTCATATTTGTGCAGGCTTAGGTTTTTTATCAAAATTTTTATTTTTTGTAAACTTTTTGTCACTGGTTGACAATCATGGACTCTCGTTTCTATTCTTTTTTTGTGTATGATTTGTTCGATTGCCTTTTTTGTGTTTCGTTTTCCTGACAGAAATCAGAAGTTATTGGCTTTCAACAATTTTTGAGTACCCTGACAAGGAGGTGTATAATTAGCACTGAAATTTCTGGAACTGTCCAGTTTGGCAATCTCTGATGTTTAAGAATTTTTTTGTTGAGAGCAGGTGGTACTGTCATGATTGATTTTGTTTTTTTTTCTTCTTTTCTTACTGACAATCAACAAGACTCGAACAAAACAATCATCAAAACTTGATTTCTGCTTAGCAAAGTAATCACCGCTGCCCTGGCGAACAATCACCCACACTCAATTTCTGCCATGGCGAACAATCACCAACACTCAATTTCTGCCATGGCAAACGGTCAACAACACTCAATTTCTGCCCTGGCAAACAATCACCAACACTTAATTTCTGTCCATGGCGAACAATCACAACCATTTCTGCCATGGCAAACAGTCACCAACACTCAATTTCGCCATGGCAAACAATCACCATAGCCCTGGCAAACATCACGAAACTCAATTTCTGCATGACGAACAATCATAAACACAAACTCCAAAATAGGGTATTTCTTTTAGTAAACATCTATTGTCTTTGACCCCCCCCCCCCCCCCCCCCCCCTTTTTTTTTTTTAAAACATACAATTATAAAACACAGACTCCAAAATGGGCCGGTATCTCTCTTAGTAAACATACGAGGCTTTAATTTTTCTTTTCTTTTCCTTTTTTGAAATCATTGACTCCCTATATCGTTTTTTCTGCTTTGCTGTGCAAAGTAATAGTTGTAACATTTTAGAAAATGTCTCCCAGTCCTCCCAGCTGCTCACTCTTTAGGAAAAAAAAAAATGTGAATTTGTGTACTGGTTAGCCATTATGGACTGGACTGAAGAATGTATTCAAAGGCCTAAAGACAGAGCAGTAAAACATAGTATAGATTTCAAAATGACATTTGTTTACAATATTTGCAGTTTGTTGGTTTTTTGTTTGGTTTTGTTTTTTTTGGAAATACAAACTATTTGTTTTCATGCTTTTAAAATATTTAGTTGTTTTGCTGGCGGTTTTTTTTAATGTGCACAATACAGACTTTTGATAGATTTTGCCCCCAAGTTTTGGGGGACTTTTTTAATTTTGTTTTTTGTTTTGATGTTTGTTGCGTGGGATTTTTCTTTGGGGGGATGGGCGGTTGAGGGAGGGGGGAGGGGAGAATGTCATATTTTCATTGTGTTGAACACAAGTTTGGGGGGATGAGGATTTTCTGGATTTTTCTTTTTTTCTTGGGGGGGGGGGGGGGGGGGAGGGGGGGTTGTTTTGGTTTTTGTTGTTTTGTTTTTTTTTTTTTGGGGGGGGGGGGGGATTGTCATGGACTTTTGCAAGTTTTGCTTTTTTTGTACAATTGCGCTAACACGCTTAAGTGAAACATCTTGTTGTTAGTATGAAATTACGAGAAAATAGAATTGGTCCTAGTTGTTCTTTTTTTCTTTTCTTTTCTTTATGCTATGCTTCTGTATACGTGTATACTTCTAGTTGTAAGCTTCTTTTTCATGTTTTCTGGGGGCTGGAGTGGGGGGGGGGGTGGGGGGTGGCGGTTGTTTGTGGGGTGTTGTTTTATGGTTGGTTTTGAGAGGCTGGTTTTTGTTTGTTTTGTTGGGGGTTTTATTATGCATTGAGTATGCTACTCTCTATTTTCTTTTCTTCTTTTTTTGCGTCATTCTTGATACGTGATGTGTATGGCTGTGTCATTTTTGCAAATAAAACAATATTCATTAACATTTTCTTAAGGTGTGTGTGATTGTATTTTGTGGTGTGTGTGCGTGTGTGTGTGTGTGTGTCGGTGTGTGTGTGTGTGTGTGTGCTGTGTGTGTTGTGGTGTGGGGGGTTGTGTGGAAAGCAATGTATGGTGGAATGATAACTGTCAAAAAGCAAAAGAAGAGAAAAGTTTTTTTTTTTAAAATGATATGCTTATCTGAAGAATAGATCTGTATCATATCATAATACATGAAAAAATCCAAAAATAAATCTACAGAATAAATGCCCCGACAAACAATACTGGCCATCGTTTTGCAAAACAGAGCTGTCTAACTAATCACAAAGCTTTTATTTATTTTTTTATTTATTTATTCTTTTATATCGAGGATATGGAATAAACACTCATATGCCCTTTTTTTCATCCAGTCCCCTGGTGTATGCAGGTTTGTAAATCTTTTATCTGTTCCCACCGGCACACATGGCCTACTCTTAGAAAAGCGGAACAGGATTTAACGTTGCGCAAGATGTTCTGCGTGCGTTCGTACACGGGGCCTCGGTTTATAGTCTCATCCGAAGGACTTTGGGGGAGAGTGGAGTCAGCACTGATGTTAACTCCAGAGGAAATATACCCGTCAGACGAGGCCATTGTGTGCCGGTGGGAACAGATGACAAAGATTTACAAAAACTGCATGCACACGGGGAACTGGATGTAAAAAAAAGCACACAAGTGCTTATTCCATTATCCTCGAGATGATAAAAAATAATTATTATGTGAAATAATGATAAAAACAGTTTCCCATTGGGAATGAATGCCAGGAGCCTGTCGGATATAAATACCATCCCAAATTCTGGAAATTCTGTGCTAGGAATTTCCTCTTTTCTGTCCCTCTCTTTGTTTCTGCCTTGTTTCTTTTTTCTTCCAGTCAACTACCTTTCCTATCTTTTCTGCCTTCTGGGTCCATTCTCCTGCACTCCTTTTTTCCGAAAGACTTAAAAGATAACAGTTCTCTCCCACGTGAATTTGGATTGCTGAGCCTGACTTGTCAGGTGCTTAAAGGCAGCACAGTGTATTTTCGCTCATATGATAGATAAAAAAAATTGCTGTCTCAGGATTTGATGAAAAGAAGACAAATTAAATCAAATTTTCGAGGATAATGAATCAGCACTTATGTTTTTTTTTTTACAACCAGTCCCGCCTTTATCAGGTTTAACATAAAAACTATATTTTTAAAAACTCTAACTAAACAAAAACGACAAGAAAACCCCCCCCAATATGACAATCATGAAAATAAAAAACAACAATGTGAAGACAGTAATAAAATAGCAAAATGCACACACACATACAGAGAACTTAAATAAGCAATCAACAATCAAATGATGATTTATGACCAAGATTTTTTTTTTAAAAGACGCCAATAAGTAAGCAACAAACAAGAAAGCATAACGAGTTAAGTAATTGAAAAACATCATCCCACCACCATCTATCCAAAAATAAGTCATATAAATCATAATATTTTGGTATGTTTAATTATGGGGAAAATACTATCAATAGCAAATGACAAAACCTATGTCCGAGATTTTTTTTTTAAAGGCAAAACAAAACAAAAAAGCCCACGTAACATTAATTTAAAAATTAGAAGGAAAACTGCACGACAATTTAAACACACACACACACACACACCACACACACAACACTTCAAGGTAGGCATGTGTGCGGTGGGAACAGATGACAAATTTACAAAATGCATGCACACGGACGATGAAAAAAAGCACATGATTGCTTATTTGTTTCCCCGATATAAGAATAAAAATAATAAAATAAATAAATAATAAAACACACACACACATGGAGGAGGAGGATGAGAAGAGAGAAGAAGAAGAAGAAGAACAACAACAACAACAACAAAGAAGCTCAAGATTTGATTGACCTTTAACCCCTCTTGGGGCATGGAGGATTTCAGTGAACAAAATCAACTGTAACCTATATAACAATTTACGTTAACAGAATACGTTTACTAAAACAGAATTTCACAGAAATAGAAATATTATAGTCAAACTTTTCATCACTGTCATGTAACTTTACTCTTAATTAGAAATTTGCTAAGTTTTTAATAACATATTTTTGTCAGAAAAGAACAGATTACAAAATGTGAACATGGACCTAGGATAGAAATATTCATGAAGTAGGGCATTAAAAAAACAACAAACATTGGACATTCCATTATAAAGTGAAACTCAATCTCTTTATCATCTTCATGTTACATTGTTTACAAAGACAATTTTCAGGCGAAATGCCATTCATTCGTCCTGTTTCTAAATAATGAAATCATATTGCTATATGGCAACTCACTAATGTACTTTTCCCTCTTAAAACATTTTTTGTTAATTATGATCAAATATACATTTATTACTTCTTTGCAGCTCTTCTGACCATGACTTTACAACATTATCCTTTAAAGCCTGAATGAAACTAGGACACAAACTATCACTGTACACAAAAGTCGGTTTCCACACACACAGACGAACACGGTTTCTTTTCAAATGTTATGAATTTTCTTGATCCATTCTGAGCAATACACCCTCTTTGTATATAAATCATACATGATACAACTTTGAAGAAGATTGATCAGAATTGTCAGAAATAACATCAACCCAAAATCTGATTAACTTTGCACCAATCAGAACAGACAGGGGGTATATTCCAGTTTCACCAGATATCAGATTAGTCATTGTGCTCCTTTTAAGTCTGAAGAGGTGTTTTAAAAACGTGAGTTGCATTTTTTTTCTCCAAAATTAATAGCAATATTTTCATAATCCCAAACTTCACAGCCATATAACAATACCGAAACAACCGTTGTTTTACACAAATATTGACGACAACATCAACAGGAATATTCTGATTTCTGCTCAGCTGCATCAAAAGAAAATATTGCTCTCTGTGCTTGTTCATCTAATTGTTTTCTTCCCTTTGTAAAATTTACCGTTTTGGGTCATGAAAAAATATTCCTAGGGATTTATAAGAATCAACAATGCTAATATATACGTTTCCACATCTGAACCATATTGCCATATTGTCTGGCTTTTCTTAGCATTTATTTTTTTTTTTTTTTGGGGGGGGGGGGGGAGGGATGGGGGGGGGGGGGGGGGGGGCACAACACAATGGAATACAAAATGCATGACTGTTGCGTGTGTCAGCTTTGATACACGTGAATTGCCAGGCAGGAAGACGACTATGCAAACTCTCATGTGCACACACGCGCTCGCCGAAACACACACTCTCTCCTCCTCGTGCATAAATGCATGTTTGCATTAATTTATTGATGAGGCTATAAACCGAGACTCAGAAGAAGAAGAAGAAGAGAGAAGGAGGAGGAGGACGAGGAGGAAGAAGAAGAAGAAGAAGAAGAAGAAGGAAGGAGGAGGAGGACGAGGAGGAAGAAGAAGAAGAAGAAGAAGAAGAGAGAAGGAGGAGGAGACGAGGAGAAGAAGAAGAGAAGAAGAGAAGAAGAAAGAAGAAGAAGAAAGAAGAAAAGAAGAAAGAAAAGAAAAGAAAAAAAGAAAAGAAAAGAAGAAGAGAAGAAGAAAAAGAAGAAGAAAAAGAAAACAACAACAACAACAACAACAACAACAACAACAACAACAGACTTAGTCAATTCAAGTCAAAGTTTTATTTTGAGGATAATGAAAAAGCACTCGCATGTTTTTTTTTTACATCCAGTCCCCGGCCATATCGGGGATAAGATCAAGATAAAAAGACCTCTAACTAAAAAAACAACAACAATAAAAACCAACAATAATAAACCAACAATAATAAAACAGACCCCGTGCGCAAACGCACACAGAACATCTTGCTAACATGTTAAAACCCGTTCTGCTTTTCGGAAGAGTAGGTCATTTTGTGCCGGTGGGAACAGATGACAAAATTTACAAAATAGCATACAACCACGAGTAGATGTAAAAAAAAAAAAAAAAAAAGGACACAAGTGTTTATTCCATTACCCTGAAATAAAAGCATAGATAATCAAGATTTAATTCCTTTCACCCCTTTTGAGGCATGGAGGATAAACCAACATATTCAACAGGAGAAAAAAACAACAACAAAAAAAACCCTTACACCAATACACCTTAAAGTATCATCAATAAATACTAACAGGAACTGAAAAGCAAGAATTCATCTAAAAAAAAAAAAAGAACAAACAATATTACACATACACGCACACCCAACTTAAGGCTAAGTTTAATAAGATCTATCAGTCTGACCTTCTGGAGTTCTTTAGCAATTGGCTGGTGGTGTTAATTATAATCAAGGGAAGTGGGACACATGCAATGATGGTGATAATAATGATTATGATAATGATGATGATAGTGATGATGATAAGGATGTGGGACCAAGTGAAGTGGGCCACACGTGCACTGATGATGATGATTATGATGATGATTATGATAGTGATGATGATGATGATGATGATGATGATGATGATGATGATGATATTAGGGCCTAGAAAGCGAAAAGTCCGGGTTGGAGTGTGTAGTGGTTTGAATCCCATTTGGGCCCAAAACTTTTCCCCCATCCATTATTTTTATTTTATTTTATTTATCTATTCTTTTATTTCGAGGATAATAGAATAAGCACTCATGTGCTTTTTTACATCCAGTCCCTATGTGTATGCAGTTTTGTCAATCTTGTCATCTGTTCCCACCAGAACACAATGGCCTACTCTTACGAAAAACGGAACAGGATTTAGCGTGTGCATAAGACGGTCTTATTGCGTTCGCACACAGGGCCTTAGTTTATAGTCTCATCCAAAGGACTTCTGGGGAGAGTGGAGTCAGTACTGATGTTACCTCCAGGGGAAAAATCCCCTCGACCGGGAATCGAAGCCGGTCATGAGTGGCGGTCTGGGTGCTAGTCTTTCGGATGAGATGAAAAACCGCAGTCCTGCGTGTTACATATAATTATTTAGCGCATGTAAATGAACCCACAGCAACAAGAGTGTTGTCCCTGGCAAAATTCTGTTGAAAAAAGCCACTCAGATAGGGATACAAATACCGTTGCAGACAGAAAAAAGGGTGGCGCTGCACTAGTGGCTACGCGCTCTCCCGGGGAAAGCAGCCTGAATTTCACGCAGAGAAATCTACTGTGACATTAAGTGGTATGAATAAATAAATCTAAATAAGTACGTAAATGAATTGATGATAATGATGATGATACGAGTGTTTTGTGTTGATGACGATGACGATAATGATGATGATAGAGGTAGGTGACCAAGAGAAGTGGGACATATATGGATTGATGATGATGATGATGATGATGATGATGATGATGATGATGATGATGATGATAGAGATGTGTGACCAAGTGAAGTGAGCCACACTTGCATTGATGATGATATTACGGGAAGGGGGGGGGGGGGGGGGGGGAGACAAGGGAAGTGGGCCATACATGGATTGATGATGATGATGATGATGGTGATGATGATCATGATGATAGGGGTATGTGACCAATAGAAGTGGGCATTACTTGCATTCTTAGGGATT